>JAAEAF010002469.1:0-124959 GCA_011037195.1 Triatoma infestans | reverse complement strand
CCCCCCCCCCGAATCTATTCTATTCTACCGGTCATATAAACAAATGGCACTTCATAGGAAAGCCTAACGTTTCAGCACCCCTAGAAACTGCCAAAAATGAATTTTCCCAGAAAATGTTTCAAGTTCAAGTTTATATACATTAGTTCCACGTTTATTATATATCTGATATAAGTTCAATATTTATATCAGCCAGATTTGCCAGGAAATTTACATTTTTACAAATGGAAAAACACTAAAAATTTAAAAAAAAAATTCGTGCAGTTACAGAAGAAGTAGTTTAAAAACTGTGGTATAAAATTTGTATTTTTATTAAATATTCATAAATTTGCAAACATAACATAGGAAGAAGTAGTATATTAATAATCAACTTTACAAGGAAAAGAAAAGTTTGAAACTTTGGTTTGGAATGCGCCAGTCACTTACCGCTGTAGGTCTTTTATAGCGATTGTCTACCAGGAAATTACTTGAATTGTTTTAATGAAAATTGGTATTATATCAGAAATGAAATTTGATTCTTGTAAATCCCTGCCGATGGTCTGCAGATTGTTAAATTTTAGCAGTCAAATGTCAATGTGTACATAGCAGTAAACCGAAATTATGCTATTGATCAATAGAGGCGCTGAAATAAAACTTGATCCTACTTTCTTTTTTTTTAAGAAAATGCATATTTTTATGTACATTCACTAAGTCTGAGGAATCTAATTTACTACTTAAAAAAAATACCCTCCTCGGATTTTTTCATTTCCCCAAAAATTCCCCCAAACTTTCCTTCCCAAATTTGGGGGAAAATACCCCAATCCGGCAACCCTGAAATCAGTGACCCCTAGACGAAAATGAAGTAAGAAGTTAGAACTTCATGAATTTTTCTTTGACTTATACTATACACACTTACACATTATAAATGTACATACATAAATTAAATAAACATATACAGATAAACAGACAGATCTACAAAAAGATACAAACACTAATTTCGTGCTTGGAGGACCTTAAAACATGTATTTTCGATGAAAACTCAATTTTAAAATTTGATACGATCACAAAAGGAGGTTTGTAAGTAACAACGATTTTATATTTAGCTATATGTCAATGCCCATTTAAAATTCGGTTTTTATGCTGCTTTAATTGTATCTGAACTACAACTGAACGTAAAGGACCAAAAAATCCCTATGTCCAATTTTATGATAGGTTGAATGACATTTAGTTCTGTTCTTGGGCTCAAAGTTCGGTAGAAATTTGGATCCCTATTCAAAATATTGCGTCAACACTTTGGAAATTTCGCCTGGAATCGCGTTCTGGGCTATGTGCGTGTGATGCGACAACATTAACAGTTCATTTCATCATAAAAAATAACGAAATTCACCATAAAAACTGGCATTATTGCCTAACAGCTGAACTTCCATTAATAGACGCAGAGAGGGAAGGAATGATCTTAGAGGTACAGCGCGCTGGGCTCGAGTTCAGCAGTACTGCCCGTAGGTTTCCTCCTGTACATTCGTAATTTATTCAAGGACCAAAAATATCGCCATCATCTCAGCGGCATAGACTGAGGCAAAATCATGGAGGCATTGCCATTTTACAAATTTTGTTCTGGACATCATAAACTGCACTTCCCACTTTCCTATTTGTTAGGAACCATCTGTGAATATCGGATATAAACTTGGCCATAAATTCTCATAGTTTTCTGAAAGATTAATTGTTTTATGTAATTCAAATACTTTGAAGTTCCTTCTTCCCCAAGTTTTTTTTCCACATCTTCAAGACTATCTATATATTAAAGTCTTGATAAAGACCAGAAACTCTGTCTAAACGTTTGAATGTTTCTTCTGTCTTGACTGATTCTCACCAAATTTCTTCATAACATCATATATCAACGGTCAACAAATATATTTACATTGTAAGTGGAAAATAGTATGTATGAGTGTGTGCGCTGAGGGGAGTATGAAGGGAGTCTGAGTGGAATCTGAAAACCATGTAGTTGCCCTCATCAACTACTTGGTTTTCAGACAAATTGCATACCTTTCATGTTACTGTGTGAATGTTGAGTTGTTAGTCTGGGACGGTCAAAATATCTGAACAAGTGCCTAATCCACTTCCATCTACCTGGTTCGGAATTCTTATTTTAATGGATAATGATGTATAATTTGTCACTATTTTAATGTATAATTTTTGTCAACATTTTGTGATAATATTTATAACTAACTAAAAAACATTACCTATGTTAACTGACAAAGTTGAAAGCAATGTGTGAGAAGATTATCCGCCTGATTTTGAAGCCAAACTCCTTTGATATTTAGTACGCATAAGCCTACACCAGATGGCCAACTACCAACCTAGGCCCTATACTATCTACCACATGGTTGGCAGCCAATGTAGAAACAACTACTTGGTGGATCCCGGCATAATAACTTGGGGAACGCTATTACAACTATGAGACAAAGACTTTCAAGTTTCGGATTCGAGTGCAAAAAATACGAGTTTAGTCTATCGTAGTTTGCTAATTAATTATGAAAATTTAAAGATTGTAAACGAGGAAACTTATCTCTAATGTTAAATTTGTTCTCAAGTATTTTATAGTTCTAATCCTGAAAATAATGTTTAATATCTGAATAATTGTTAAGACTGTGGGCGGAGTGGGGGTTATGCATGCGATGAAGACAATAAAGATAGTGGGGATTATTACTTTGCTGTCGGTGAACAGTTCATTCAGTCGTTGTCTGTCCATGGAGTTATTGAGCAGCTGCAGCGTGTCGAACAGTAACGGGAAATGGGCTCCATCCTCCGTCAGCTCGCCCACATGCCACAGGCTTAAATACCCTTCTTTAATTGCCGTAGACGCAAAACCTATAAAATATTTTACAAATTAGTCATCTAACCAAAATTCTAACTAGAAAATAGCGGCAAACTCGGAATTTTTACATTTCCTTAATTTTAGAGCGAGGGGGTAATATGGAAGAAAAAAATCAGCAAATTCGCCCCTCCAATTGACGGATACTGATCGAAAACCTTCATAATAGATCTCACGTAGGTACTTAAATGGAATATCAAGTTAAACATCCTGGATTTTTTGTTTTCGAGATATTTTATAACATACATATGCGCGCGCGAACACACACACCATTATCGCTAAATTTTTCGTATTTAGCGAAAAGTGATCTCAATACTTGCTCTTAGAGCGGTTAAGAGAAAATAAAAGTTAACGAAATATCCAGAAGAAGAAAACCAAACAAATAACCAGCGAATATATACAAGAAAGGTTCGTGACAAATTTTGCCTACTCATAAAAACCATACATATTCAACAGAGAATTACAATAATATACATATATAAAAGGAAATATAGGAGAGGAGAGGCCTCCTACTTACCGGCAACTATACTGTAAATATTAGGAACTGTAGTCTGAAGATCTGGTATGTTCTTAATGATGTTTCTAAAAGCATCGTGGAATTGTGTCGAAGACATTGCACTGTTTTTCTTTAGTGCCGTTATCAGGGACATCACGCAATCCCGGTCTTCTTCTGTAAATCAACAAATTATAAATTCCGGTTATTTCATAATTTTTTTTTTAGAAACTTTCACCAATCTATATACTATTATTATATTATTACTTAATCTAGTTATGCGTATTTACAGAAATGATGTAACTCATAGTTTATAATAGATTTATACAGAAAAAGTTAAGAACCTTCAACCACAGTGTTCAAAAACTTGCGAGAGCTATGGTAGAACTTGCGAGATTACTTGATAGAATGTTCGGTCATTATGGACACTTGAAAGTAGCCATCAGTCCTTGTATGTTCACAGTTTGATGACCAATAAATAAAAAACACTTTCCTTAGAAGACAATCTGAAGATCTCACGATTCAACAAGAGTTGAAAAGAAAGTTTCAAGGGTTTACGATTATATAATTCCTGCAAGTTATTTTGGAGATTGGGTCAGGCCCATAACATATACTTAGTACATCTTCAAGCTTGCAGCAATGTTTTCTTTTATCATTAGAAGCTTAATTACCAAAATAGGGAAACTGATAATAAAAAATTAATGAGTAAAATCCAAATAACAAACTTAAATGAAATAAATAAACTAATAAAAACTATATTTCACTTATAGAAGATAAAGATGTTACATTATCTGCGAAATCTACTTTCGTGTGTAATGCACATTTATACTAAACTGCCAGAAAGAGACTAATGGCGTTGAAAAAAAAATCACATTCTTTTTATTACCTATGTTTTATTTATATTTATTTTTCTGTTTACTATCGGTTCTGATTATGACAAAATATAATTATGACAAAACGCTTGACTGAGAAATAATTGTCAGTTTCCACTCATCCTGAAAGTCCACTCATTTCCTCACTAAAATTACGTGTGCCCCAAAAACTATACTTCCATAAACTATAACCCATACATCTGAAACCTAATAATACTCGATTATCTTTATAAAATTATCATTAGATATTAATATTTATTTAATTTATACAATTAAAATTCTTTTCGAGAGATCTCATTACAGAGAGAATACAATCACAAAAATTCAGTTATTGTTAAGATTGGTTTAATAGGCTTCTTGTGGCCACATCTTCTATATAAATACTAATTATTACCTTTTTTATGGACCGCTTTGGTAAGCATTGTATGCAAACAGTCCGGTACAAGCCTGTCCGGCACTTTTAGTTGGGTGAAATTGGACAGTGCGTCATCAATATTGCCACCGGCAAGTACGTCATCACAGAGGGCGCCACATTTTTTCAACAACTCCTCCTTTGTAGCAGCCTTAGCCAACATCACAATTAAATATTAATTATTGTACAAATATTGGAAATAAATGAATAAAACGGGCATCTAAATATCAATTCTTGAATTTGGAAATCCAGAGATATATAAACAACGCAAGTCTATCCATTAAATGATAGCAATTTTTGTTGGCTATTACAAGTGAGGCAAAATGAAGTATTCATCATGCAGACAATCAGAAAGCTCTTGATTTTATAAAATTAAACGATTTCCTTTGAAACTGGATAAGCAGAAATCCATCTAATCTGCAAACAGCCTTTCCTATATAAAAGTTTCAAATTATATTGTAATCTTCTTCATCTTCATCTATAACTATAATATCTATGATTTTATCCGTCGTAGACGTGATTGTATGTGGGAGGATATAAGGCGTGTCATGTGTATTACAGCAGAAAGGAATGAGTGCATACTTCTGCAACCTTATAATCTCACAAATAAAATCAACCAGGGTCGTTTATGATATAAACATATAATTCAAGTTATCTCTCTACGCGAATTGATTATAAACCTTCCTCCGACTATGGATAAAAATCCAAACCAACAAAATGAAGCATAGATATTATCCAGCACTACAGACCCATCCATATTCGACGTAACATGTTTCATTTACAATTGCTAATTTGCCCTCTACAGTGTAGACCTGCGATTTAAACAAAAATGAAAAGTAGAATAATAGACAAACTTGAGAAAGAGATTTCCTTTTGTTATAAATTCTTATGTCTAAATCTAAATAAAGCAGATGAGAATGAATTGACCGAAATTAAGAATGACACGAGAATGCAACTAAAACATTCTACGACCGATTTAGCTTGGTTTTGGCTTTCAATAATTATGGAATTTCCCAATATATCGAAAAAAAGCTCTTCTTCCTTTTTCCACAACTTATTTATATGCGATTCAAGATTTTCTGCGATGAATAATATTAAAAACAAGAATAGATGGCGATTAAAAACAGTAGATGAAAATCTAAGTTTGGCGTTTCCAAAATTAGACCTCGATGATGAATGAAATTCTCAAAGGATATCAAGGTCAAATATCCCATTAAATACCTAAATATTCTGTCTTTTATAATTATCTGTCTTTTATAACTAGTGAATATTTTGTATATGTTTAACCAATGTAAAGAAACTACTGTTTATAATAGTTTAAAATAAATTACTGCTTAAATAAATTATCCTTACGCGTTGGTCTACTGGCTAGCGCACTCGCCTTTTGTGCGAGAATTTAGGGTTCGATTCTCGTGAGGGCAAAGTCGGTGTTGGCCCAGCACCGTGATAAAAAGTGGGAAGCTACAGCTAGTAGCCCTAGGTAGCGAAGGCCAGAACTAAGCGGCGCGGGAAGTGTGGCGTGCTTACCACAAGCCCCGCCCCCCTGTTCAAATCGCAGTCTTGCAAGTCTTGGCCCTTCATGGACTGTTGCGCCATCGTTTTTTTTTTGTTTTTTTGTTTTTAAATAAATTGCTTTAAGATTTTAAATTTTATTCAATTAGTTGTGTGTTGCAAGTTGCAAAAGATTGAGTACAGATTACAAAAAGACGTCAGGATGTTAATGTAGTTGAGATATTAATTATTGTTACGTTCCGACTCAACGAACTATTGATGACAATACAGTAAATTACCTGGCTTTCATGCGGATTTATAACAGTAACAACATCTACATTGGCAACTCAATACTCCAGGCACTATATACGCAGCCTACAAAGATAGATGATGAGTATAACATTTGGGTTTAGCGCTACCTACCACACATTTAAACTCTACTTCACCAATACACACAAACTTAACATGTTCAGTGTAAACTCTTGTACCATGACTGCAAACAATAGCCAAAATACATAAAGAAGCAACAGTAGACTTAGGAGATTTGGCTTTGAAGCTATTCTCGTCCATACGATTCTTAAGATAAAAATATTAAGATAGTAATCTTAATTTAGTTACTAAAGTTTTTATTTTCAACATACAGTACAAATAAAATGAAAATTACCTTCTCTTTCTTATTTGGCTTTTTATTATCCGTGTTTGCCGACACAGGTTTGATAAGTATAGCTACCTCTTTGGATGTTTGTATAGGAGGTGGATTTGGCTTGTTTAGCGAGGGCGTGGAATTCAAAGAATCAGATGATAGCAGACTACTTGGTTGGCGCCCTATAATAAACATACTTCATTTAATCTGGATTAAAGACTAATTAATCCAGTACACAGATCCAGGAAAAAGAATGAACTAGAAGGAAAAAGAATAAACTTTTGAATAGTTAATGAACTGTACATTACCTGAAAACAGATGAGGTGGCGGTTTTATTTGATTAGGAGGTTTGAAGACCATTGAATGAGCTGGAGGTCTAAGACTGACTTGATCTAGATTTGTTGTAGCAGCTTCATGCACGGACATCATCCTTTTGATGAATCTTGGAGCTATTTCTATTGTAAACATAAATAACATTTGGTACTATTACACAGGTAAATACAGGTGTTTAAATACTTTTAAGAATTTTTAAGTGAGCGATTACTCCAAATAATGGAAGTGATAATAATAAAAAATCGGCGCTAAACTTCCCTAACAGAGAAGATTACTTGCTACTCGTTTTTTGTAAATCATTGGGAAAATTTAGATATAGTGCTATCAGCTATTAGAAATATCTCAGCTCGAGGTTGGTTTTATTTACGTTATCAACAATTACGATTTCAACACGCTATTAATTTAAAGTTGCATACATGTTACCTCCACTCCAATTTTCAAATAGAACATAGAGAGTTGCAATCTGACACTTAATTTAAAGACTGGATTTATTAATCCTTTCTTCCCAGGGATTAATATCCCTAGCTTCACATTCCTGCCCTATTCATGTCTTCGCTTTTTGGTAACATTAACATCGTGAGCAACTACTTTTAAAAATGAAGTAAACGAAGGGTAAAATTAGAACCAAAATATCTGTAGATATTTTAAGTATCGCCCAAGTCAGTTCTTCTTCTTCCAATGTGGCCCAGAAAAACCAAAAGGTTGGACATCCCTGCTTTAGACGAAAGGCTTACACGGATTTTATATAATTTGATTTTCTCAGTAAACAAGATGATACCGTAAAGTATGTTTTCATAAGCCTATTGGCGGCCGACTCAGAAAAACTAAGTATTATTTAAAAAAACTGTTCACTCAATTTAGCGAATATGATTTTACATCCTCCTTTTGAATACGGAAATATTATTTGGCAAGCGCTGCAGCAAAGAACAAAAACTAATGCTATATATGTGATGCACATCTTTATTCTCTTCCACGTCGATCTCAATCGGCGTCACTCCTCCACAGCAATAATTTTGGCCAAAATAAAAGGTTAATAGTACTTATAAAAACAGTTGAGCATATGAGAAAAACCATGGGACGGGGCATGCTGTTTTAATCAAAACGAAAGTAGAATCAGGAGTCAGTATGCGTTAGATGCATTAAAGAAGTATTCATTATCAAGAAGGTGAATACTCGAAATAGAAGTGTCTCTATGTAACATTAACAAGGAAACTGACTTACTGTTAACATTATTTGAAGACTGAGAGCCAGTGCCTCCTAAGGAATTATTATTATTGTTATGCTGTCCAGTGCCATTGTTGTATCTATTCTGTTGTGAACTGCCCACAGTGTTACTACTAAAGAAATGTGATGAATTAGAACCGGCGCTGCCTCCATGGTGGTGGGTGCCGCCTGCACCCTGCCGGCGATCTCTGCCATAGCCGCCAGCACTTCCCGGGCCAACACCGCCGCCGCCACCACTACCACTGGTCGTGAAACCGTTTGTATTGTACCTATGTAGCAAATATCGATTAATGCCAAAATTAACAACACACATTACACAAAATAAACTTCAGCCAATGGAAATTTATACTAAATAGAAATGGGATTAACAATTTTTGTTTCAGTGCGTTCTGTTTAACACAGTTTCAGAGTTTATTTAAATCACTTAATATATGAGTAGCATATAAGTTCAACCAAGTCTTTATTTGCTTATATTAAAATCGTAATTTTTTTCCTTTGTAATAGAAATATTGAAGAAGTTTTTTTTATTAATTTATAAAGACGACTACACGAATAGTAGTAGTAATAGCAGTGAATAGTAGTTTACACGTGTTTTTATAAACTTACTTAAAAATTTATTTTAAAAAATGGAGAAAACAATTTCATACTTTATCTGTATCTTTGAAAGAAAGTTCAAATTACTATCACGCATCATTTTCCTAGTATATATTTTTTCCACAGACAATGTAAATAATTTGGTGAGAAGGTTATAAACATACACTTATTCGTAGGTTATCTCTAGCCAAGCTGCAGCAAATTCACTATATAACACATTAATTTTTTTTGAGTCATCGTGTTTTAAAAGAACATGTTCATCAATGCCACCTAAATATATATAACACTTTTTAAAAATTTATGACATATTCTCTTTTAAAACGATTTTCACACTTTTATTATTTTAATAATATTTAAGTAAATGTTATAATTTAGGTAATTATTACTTCATAAAATTTCTAACTAAAGTATCAGAATCTCTACTGACTTCCTCCAAATCGTATAACCTTCCTCCAAACTTCTAGTTAGATTTAAAGTTTGTGACCATCCTACCTTAAAGAAAGATCGTTAAAAAAGTCTTCAGTTATCCCAATTTGACACTGACTTCATTGGAAGCATGTAAGTGATGGTTAAGCAATTTCTTAGAATTCAAAATTCATTACCAGAAATAATATAGTACTACTCCAGCAGTGCATAAGAAATCAGCATTTCACTTTCTCTTTCGAAATTGAGTTTTCAACGGGTATACGTGTTATGTGGGCCCTTAAATGCAATTCTTTTTAAAGCGAAAGATCCGTATATATTTGGGTAAACAGAATACCAAAAACTAAAAATCGGAGAAAGCTTGAACTTGATTTTCCCTTTAGGGACTTGACATTATCGCATCCGGCACGAAGGTAATGCTTAACAGAAAGTGCGATTTTTCTGAGTGGTACTCTTCAGTTTTACGAGATTTTCTCGAAAATGATACCAACAAAGGTTTGCAACTTGACACACATTCTATATATGTAAAGGCCTACACTTTTGTTTGAAACAATTTGCAAGGTTCTAGAAGTGCTGCAATGATAAGCCTTCTTCCAAATTTCCACTTAGAACCATGTATAGATCTAGTGCTATTTAATTCTAAGTACTTAGCGGCAGTGCTAGAATTTCAAATTTTTTTTTAAGGGGCACAACAAATAAGGTTTTTTGCCTCTGAAGTTCATTCTGAAAGAAGGCATTAAACCACACGTTCTATCTAACCTAACTTTTACACGTTTCATTAAATGAGCCTTCGTAAAATCTGATAATTACCTATATCTAAGTGGGGTGAAGCATTCAATATTTCCCGCACCAAAAATCCCAATCTGACAAATGCGGCCAAAACACCACATCCACACTAATCCCAATCCGACAGACTACCCTCCAAATTTGTTCACAGGAAGAGCCGATTAAAGTTTAAGTTTCTAAATAGTTTCAACGACTTTCTCGCAACTTCAATGGTAATTAGATAGTTATAAGTAAACCTGATACTTTTATTTTAAACGTATTTCCAAAAAAATAAATTTTGGTTGGATTCTGGAGAATGTGAGAGTTAGCTTAACTTTGATATGCTGGTGCAAATTTTGTTGTGAGAGGGGGTTGTCAGAACGGGCTGTGTCATTAGTGCTGTCACCGCATTCATTTTTTTATTAATTCAATACACTTTGATTTACATAATCTAAGAAAATTGGATGTTCTAGCAAAAATAAGACTTACGAATGTGTAACTTACGGTAAAAATTTGTCGTGGTGTGAGGAAAACGATAGACCGCTGGACAGGATATTGTCCAAACCCGATCTAGTTTTCAACGGCCTAGAGAATAGCTCTTGTTGTGGTACTCGGTCAATGATGCGCAAACATGAACCGCGTCCTTCATCTTCGCATATCTATTTGATTAAAACAAAAAAAATGCCACATTGAATTTGAAGAATTCATAGAAGTTAATATTTTAAATTAATATTTTATTGATTTCACTTACCTGGTTGATAGGTAGTGGACCTTCAGTGTTTGCTGCTTTCCTTGGAATCCATTTATCTTCTCTTAATTCAATTATGTCTCTCAACATGAATCGTATTCTAATTGGAAGGGAAAGATTCTGCGCATAAAGCTGCATTCTTTCAAAGTACTGGTGCATTAAATTCTATAAAAATGTAAATTTATATATACATATATATAAAACTACATTTTTGATATATTTGTTTGAATTGTTAACAACAAGCTAAGAATAATACCCCAATAAATTCAACTAGATTTGAAATCACTTTATATTTTAATATTTTGAAAGAAATATTAGTAATTTTCAACTTCTTCCTTTTGCTGTAAGATGATTTACATAATATAAAGTTGTGTCAGGAAATCTAAACCTCGATGCGATTCCCATCGTCTTGCCTTTGATATTTGCAATCAGGGTGTACTACTAAATCCTTTTCTTTTTATTAACAATGTCGTTTGAGGATAGCGAGAAACGAAACCCGCTAAAAAATGTTTGAGCCTCTCGGCGAAGTTAGCGTCGAAATCAGAGTTATATTTTAAACCTACATGAGATATGAAGACAAAAAAAAAAATAGAAGTAAATAAACCCCAATAAAATATCCAGATATATATGTTACTATAAAAACAAAATGAGAATATTATGTAACAAAGGAAGGTTGGTTGGGGGGGGAAATGAAATATTCATAAAACTGTGTGCAAAAAGCACTAAGCTCTGGTCACTGAGGAGAGATGTTTAAATGAAATAGTTTTAACAAATATAACAGACGGCGAGAGCCAAACATACTTCTTTACTCCACCGACCTAGGGGTGGCCACATTTAGACAATTCACATCTCTGTCTACGATATCCCAACTTGCCAATATTATTATGTAAATACAAAAACATTTAAACATAACCTTCATTGCATAATCTGTCTACTATTAATCTAATTGAATCCAATGTTATTCCCAAGTAACACTGTGGCCTCTGACAACAAATTATTTATTTAAATGGAATTCATCTCTGCACAAGAATTTTAAATAAATAACATAACAAATATTGTTAAACTGCCCTAGTTTCGGGAAGATATTGGATTGTATCTAGACTCTCCTTAATGTAAAAAAAATAATCATTTTCACGTCTTGGCGAACACACACACACACACATGCACGACTTTCTACCTAGCTATTGCTATACATCAGTTTGATCAATTTTCTATAAACTCTGAATCATTACAATATTTTTAGTCACTTGTCAAATGGCACTTTTAACAGGATAGTGTCTTCATCTCTCAGCCGATATCAAAGAATTTATTCAAAATCTATTTCTCGTTTTGGACTGATAAAAGTGAAAAAATCTCAGGGTTGTGCTAAATTACGGATATATTTATTAGCAGAAGTGGCACTTCTAGTTAATGGATTTTTAACTGAAGCCTCCGTGTCTACGATACGGAGAACCAAAGCTATCTACATAAGCTGTGAGAACCAAAGCTTGTTAAACAGAATTGGAATTCGAGTTTCCTGCGTTGTTTGTTTTTCAAATATTTCGTTCGTATATAAATATACAAATGCAGACCATTCGCTTACATCTCAGAACTCAGACTGTTTTCATACTCAGAACGTTTCAAAATACGTATTTCCCGAAGTAACATCATGTCGGAAATCCACGACACGATCGCTTTCAAGCCACGGTTCAGCTTTGCGGATCCATTCATTCATTCAAGGCTCTTTACACACACTTGACGAGCAAATTTTAAAGAAAAATGGAATGACACTCAATAAGTCATTTCTTGCCAACTGAAATATAAAACTGAAACCCACGCATTCCGTGACCTCTTAGTAACTACAATAAAAACTGAGAACACATCATGATGGGTCAGGAGGCTGCTTGAGGATGATTTTTTTCGGCTTGCAGGGTCGGCATGCCAAATTCCCCAAAGCAAACCAATCCCAGCTGTGTACAATTTTTTTATTCACATTGCGGACCACATCGTTGGGCCCCCCCGGGAAATCAAACCTGGCCGCTCAAAGACAAGTGCAATAGAACCTAGAAGTACGTCTAAATAATCTGAATAAATATAACCTTGGAATTTCTTTTCTGCCATTTTTTAAATTATTTTGTTCATAAAACATACACAAAACAAGTAGTTATGGTGGAAAATCAATTCAATTCCAAAAGTCTGGTGCGAACGCAGCAGTTCCTCCAACAATAAAATGTCAGAATGATGTAACTACGATAAGTGAACATTTCTTGGCTCACTGATAAAGAATAGCTACTAATACATTAGTGTGCTGTAACTTCAGGCATGCGAAGACGCCCATTTTATTTAGAAAAGCAGATGAACAGGCGGGCGTCTGTTTTTTTTTTGTTTTTTTTTAAATATAATCTAGATATGTTTAGTGATAATAAAATGGAAGAGGCAAATGGCGTTTAATTTATCTCTAGGAAAGTTACTTAATAGTTGTTATCAAAGATCAAAACTTCTATTTTTCTTAATTATGGTTAAGCTATACATCAATTCGATCTGATCTTTTTATTAATAACAAAAAAAATGACAAACTTTTGCTTACCCTGGCTTTTTCATTGTCAAGTATATGGCCGCAAGTGCGCAGTATCTGGCACAGACACTCTAAATCTTCGGCCATTTCGTCTGGTTCTTTTTTCACTAACAACTCCTTTATACAAGTATGTAAGATTCCTTGGTCGACAATACCCAGCTTACACAGTTCTCCAATGAACTGGAACAGATAAACATTTTATAAATATTTTTCATTACATATTAGTAAAAAAAAATAATTCTAATTAAATAATAATAATAACAAAATGATATTTTTCATTTACCTTGATATTTCCTAAAGATTTTCTTTTATCTGTAGCTTGTTTAGATCTGTTGTAGAACTGAGCTTTACAGCTGCTGAGCAATAAGTTCTTGAAGGTGCAGGGTGCGGACTTGTTTGGTGAAGGTGCTTCCTCACACAGCCTTCTACATAGCTGCGCGTACATACAACTATATTTCGGTTCATCAAGGGCCTTTTCGAACACCTGCACACACAAAGTAATTTATAATTTTAATTTTCTGATTACTTCATTTTTCATTTGTATAATGTCTGTAGTCATTAAAAAATCAAATGTTAAATAATATGACTTTTCTTTAGCCCACGCTAAATAATCTTTGATATGACTGTAGGTGGATCGGTATACTAGTGAAACAGCCTTCAGAGAAAGGTTACTTAATGTCATAACTTCCACCGAGAACTTCCTAAAATAATTTATATGAACGTTTAAAGAAAATCATAGGAATAGTTTCCAAAAAATTGCGGGAAAAAAATCAGCGAAAAGGAACTTTTTTAGCGAAGGAACGGTTTTTAATTTACGTTTCGGATCCTGTGATAATACCCAAATGTAAAGTAGATTACTCTAGTAATCTTTCTTTTTAAGCTATGCTGACTCCACCCACACTGAAAAAGGTGAAGTTAGTTCAACGGTAGCTTGCTGGATTAGAACGAAGAGCACAGATCCAAATTCAGGGCATGCCTCACTTCACCCTAGGGAGAGTTTGTACAAGTCTCAATCCCATGATTGGAAATGTTGCCAATAATGAAAGAAGACCACCCGAACGCAGACACTAATAACCATAAATGTTGACCCCCAATATATTAAACATTTCTCAAAAAAAATTTTTTTTGCGAAGAGCTCTCAAATCCCTTATTTCCGAATACTCTGTAAGAGAAAATAAACAAATATAACAGACCAAATTAATTTTATTATATAATGTTGAAATGTTTAACGTAATATTGTTCTAAAAAAAAAATTCTATATTGCATTAACTGTTATCCTATTTATAGAGGTTACGGAAAGCTATTGTTGGGGCGTGAGGATTCTGTTAAGCATGTCCGCTGAGGACCTTCGCAGACTTTTCACAGATTGATAGTCAACCAAATCGAACTTAGTGCATTGTTTGTGAGATGAAAGGTAATTATTCATTATAAATTTTTATATATTTTTTTTTATTTACAAAGAAAGTAAATTTTTTACAAAGTAAATGTTTATCTAGTAAACAATATCTTAAAAATGAATATCAAAAGATACGGTCGCTTATCTATGTATATAAACAACGAAATCGTCGTTGATGAAAAATTTAGAAGATTAAAAGAAGTAGTAATCCAGAAAATTTCTTTTCTTTCAAGGAACAAACTGAAGATATTTTCAAGAGAAAGCTCAATTTTGTCATACATGTCGCAATTGGCAATCCGGTTTTGGAGCATTAGAAACTTTAATATAAGAAATATATATTGTGCAGAACCATAATTAAATGTGGGCCGAACTGGACGAATCTTTTCAATGAAACAACAGCTTTAAACTAATACAAAGCAATTCTCTGCACTCACTTTCAATGTACAATTTGAGCAATTGATCAATGAAAATAGTAGTTATTTAAAAATATTCACTTGCAAACTGGCTTGAAATAGACGACCGCAATATCCAATGTTTGAATACCGCTCACTTCTCCCGTGCCAAAAAATTCTAGTAAGAAACACTCACAGGAATTTTTCTTATTACTTAGTAAACATTTCTTTCTAACTGCAATTCCCACAGTTCTGCCTGAGACCAATTTTCTTAAAAGAGGTTTTTTAAGAAATATTTATATCCCTTAGTTCCAACAAGATGATAGAACCACAATAAGTATTACTATGGTGTTTTAGAGGGAAGCCTAACTAAAAGTAATACTTTATGTACACAAATAGTACAGCCGTTTAAGGAATATCGTTACAACTTTTTCGTAAATAAAAAAAAAAACGCGAAAACTAGAAAAACCATTCCATAAAATTCACACTTCCGGTTAAGCGATCTTCTTCAAAAATTTTTTTTTTTTTTTCAACATTAGTTAATTCTCCTCTAAATATAAGGACCATACAGTATTTTGAAACAGCAATTTAGGGAGTTAAGAGTTAACCACTTCTTCCAAATTCCCAAAAATCAATTTATCCAGCAAGATATAAAATATGGATAGGACTATAATAGGCAAGTCTTGAGAAAAGTTGCCAACTGAAAAAGAAACAAAACAAAGTCTAAATTTAGTCTAAAAACTTGTCCACGCATTGGTAACATTTCAACACATGTATTCTAAACTCAATTTCTAAAATTTAACAACGACAAAGGTATTCTTCTCAATGGCACTAAAGCATGTAAAAAACAAATACAAGTACATAAATACAAAAAAAAAGTCTGTAAAACTTACCAAGAAAATGACACCTTTGAGAATAATATCAGAGTTAAGTTCCTCTTTTAACAAATCGTCACTTAACTTATCAAACTTCTCAGGAGTGAGTTTGTTAAGGATACCACGCACCTGTCGACAGCAATGAATGTTTATTCTTTTTAAAAATAAAATAATTTATGAGGGCAGATTAATGTACTTTGTCGTTCTAGAAATCGATTAGATAAATAACAATATCATAGTTCAATAAATCTCATACATACCCTTCGGAAAATGATGTCGTTTCTGTTCTCTTGGGAAAGAGCATCTCGCCTGACTATAGACGGAGGAACCCAGCGCTTAGCTGAAATGGTACGAGTTTCGTCCCTGAACAGAAAGCAATTGTTATGATATTATGAAAAAATGTATTTCTGTCTTACATTTCTTTTTGTTATTTATAATGAAGACACGTATTTAATCTCTGTTTTTTTTAAACAGTTATGTTTGGGTATGTGATATCTACAAGTATCACATGCAAAGATGTGCTTGTTTACTTAGACGGGAGTACAGGTTTAACAAAGAGAGTAATAACATGTATTGAAAATATTTTGTATTAAGTTATGGGTGCCTGTCGGCATTAGACCTAAGCCTATTGGCTTTTATCCCCCCCCAAAATCAACACATAATTAAATCTCCTCCGGTAGTTTGCCGGCCTGTCCACAATATCATTTGAATCCAACCTTCCAAGGCTTTCCCGCAAGAGTGAGGGCCTCCCAAATACACGAACCTAGTACCAGAGAAACGGGGATTTATGTATACATAAATAGTATACATCGTACCCCCAACTCCATCATCACAGTTCTGACATATGGGGCTGGACTCCTCCCTATATTATGTAAATGACTAGCCACCCATATGTGACCAGTCACCACACCTACTAAAGTCCTCAATCTTATCATTTTCAGGGACTGGGAGGTAATCCGAAACCCCCCACTTAGTCCCTTTGATAAATCTTTTGGCCTGGAGGGACCCCTGCGTGTCCTCCCAATATTTCTCCAAAACTCTCGTCTCCCAAAGTCTAATCTGACTATCGCAGAACCTCTTAGTGACGGCAAGGGCTGGCTCAGAACGACGAAAAGGTAATGAGGATCCTCCAAGCCAGCCGGTCCGCCTTCTCACTGCCTTCTATTCCCGCTATTGAAGATATGTTGTGTAGTCCAGATTAATGGCCATCAACCGCTCTCTCTGGACGTCTGTACTTGCTAAAAATCTGCAATAGTGCCTAAATATGAATTTGAACTTTGTTAAGAAATATAATCAGCTTGTTTACATTCTCCTGCATAAGAAGAACAAGTCAAAGTTTCGAAATCGGGTTTTCTCGGAAATACTTGTTTGGCGGTCCCCTAAATCCGTTAATGGTCTAAATAGTCTAATGGTAGTAAATGGTCTTATTTTAATCCGATATCTGTCTTTTGCTAGCTTTAATTAGGGTTCTTCAGATTTATGGACCCTAGCATAGTGGAGGAACTGACTGTCATCTTCAGGTATCAGTCTCTTGATAAGAAGTTAAAACACCTACTTCTTGATGGATTCGTTGAGCTGATCCGGTCAACTTGCACCTAATTTCTGTTTTGTGAAACGATTGTTGTGTGAAATAGGCACAGCCAACTAGGATGATATGATACAAAACAAGGATGAAGATTCGACGCATCCAGAACGAGACTACGAAGTCAGATATACTTGTAAGACAGGAAAAAGAATGACAATGTAATGGAATGCCTCAGGGAAAGTGGGAAATGGCCAAGTCAATGGCTGGAAGAAAAAGGAATGGATGGCGACTTTTTTGCAAAGTAAAAGAACTGGAGAGAATAAGTTGATGAGAAAAACGATCTCCTCTAGGTAAACGCGTAAACAGCACAGCTAAAAAAAGATAACTCTTAAAAACTCAGACTTAATATTCAGTTGGTGTATCACCAAAGAATCCAACAGGAAATTCCCTCAAAAATCATTCTAGAAATTCCCTCAGGAATATCCCACAAAGTACCAACTTTACTGAGGGAATCTTCATATTTTTTGTTGTAAAGATTTTCCCAAAACTCACCAATGATTTCTTTTAAGTTTTTCTGTTTATTACACACTAGTTGTTATATAACATTTATTTCAAACATTTTCTGATAAAATTGATTTTATTACTGAGATTCTTGGGAAAGTTTGAGGTTAAGCTTCTCTCTTACAAGCTATTTCAGTTTATTACACGGTTTCTAATACCTAATTAATCCAAATTAAATATGTTGCTAAAATTCCGAGTTTGAAGAAATTAAGTTCAACGAAAGTGTGAATTTCCCAAACGAATTTCTCCAAACGACACCAGTGGATTTCTTTAAATATTAATAATAATTTATTTGTTTAAACTTTTAGTTTTTACAAATAGAGATAGCTCAGTACAATAACTCACAAAACTGAAAAATAAATACAATTCAATAAATTAAGATAAAATAAAAAGATAACCCATCTAGTTTACAAAACGAAAACAAACCACAAGACTTTCATTATATAATTAAGAAAATAAATAAAAAGCCCTTCAAAGGCAAACAAAAAGAAACTGAAAAGAAAAAAATGCTAAGGAAATATATAGACATATAAATAAAATAAAAAGGAATACTTTGAATGAATTAAATAAAACAAATCGCGAGAAATTATTAATTTATAAGTTCCAACTTAGTTAAACAGAAACTTAGTTAAACTTTTAAGCAATTTAAAAGAAAAATAAATTATTCTTAATAAGTAGAGCAAGCCTTTCACTAGATCCTCCTTTTACATTTTCCATAGGTGCATTACTATTAACAAAATTAAAATATTTCCAAAAATCTGGAACTTAAAAACTGTTATCAATAAGCTACGTCTCACTAGAATCAATAACCTCAAAATTATTGAACAATTCTTTTTGGGCACATCTAAGTTAAAAAATAAACTTTTAATACCTCAAACATTCCATTAAAAAAAAATAATAATAATAATAAAATAAAATAATTAAAAGATGAATCAGTGCCTTAAACTAATGAAATACTTAAATATCATCTGCCAACTATTCAAATAAAGACCTCTCATTTTTGTTTACAACTTTTTTCCCAAAAAATTGTCATTACCAAGAAGTATGTAGCTGTCACTGGTCCATCTAGTAATGGTTCAATTGTCAATAATGTAAAAGTTAAAATAAATATGTGCATTAAATTCCCTATTTTAAACTAAAAACAGGGGTGTTGCAATTAATACTTATAAGGAAATATTATTTTTACTATTTTGAACACTATAATTGTATACGAGGTTGTTAGAAGTTTACTCAGAGTTTAACCAACAGCTGAGTGATTATTACTAATTTCAGCCGAATAAAATCAAAACAAATAAATGGGGCAAGAGGATTCTGTGCCTAAAATCATATGTCTGGTGTGAAACATAAATATGGTATTACATTTCTCAAGTTGTAAAGTAAACTTTCTTCTACCTACTTAATTTTACAGTACGCTTTGTAAGAATGTTAAATTTTTATAACCGATTGGGTGCATTTTTTAAGGGCATGATTTGAACCAAATCAACTGTTTCAAAATAATTTCTAAACACCCATAACCTGCATAATAAGTCGATTAACAGGGATAAAATACCCAATTTTGCTGATCTATGATCCTATTATATGATATTATATCCAAGTATATAAAACTGGTTACTAATAAAATAAAAGTGAAGTAAATAATATTTACAATAGAAACAAAGTCTTTCAGTTGGCAACTAATGTGGTATATTTATTTTATCAGTCTATATTGTCATTTAGATAAATATGAGAGAACACAGATGAAAAGAACGCAAATAAATAAATAACAATAATAAGAATGTGTAAAAAGTATGGGTAACCGTATGATTACCTTCCTCCGTTGACAGGAGAAGCCCCCCCTGCTGCTGTTGTCCCTTCCGTTGTGGCTCTAAACTTGACCAACAGACAATCCTCCACCTACACACACCTTTTAAAACAACAATTGATATATATTAATTAGTTGGAAAAATGTTAAAAAAATTACTGGTATCATACTACAGTTGTTTTTGGTTTATTTATAATAAATTATAGCAATTAAAACTAAAAATATTCGTTCTTTAGACAAACATTAACATCTATTTTAACTATTTGTAGAAAATGAAATGATTGCACGGATTAAAAGCGCTTTGGGATGAAGGTTTGATAATTACTTAGTTAATAAACATAATAATAATAATAATAATAATAATAATAATAATAATAATAATAATAATAATAATTTATAATGAATTAAATATGGAAGATTTTATAAAATAAAAAAGAAATTCGTACTCATTCGGTTTATGTTACAGGGAGAGAGGAGAGATACTTGCAATTGTATAAGAGATAAACTTCGAGGACGGTAAAAGATTCATTGAAAGGGTGATACTGTTTATTCACTTATTGCTACTAAATTTCGGAATAGTAGTAAAGAAGAACGTATAAATTCCAGGGGGAGAGTAGAGAGAGACACCTTATATGCGAACCAAGGAAGGCGATTGGCTGGGTTGGTCGTTGACCTCTTAAAGATCCTTAACTTGTACTTGTGAAATTACACTCGGTCACCCAAAGTAGTTTTAAAAAAATAAGGAACAATTTATAGGGTCAGAAAACTTGATGGAGCAAATCCGGTTGCACCCCTTTTTAAATACATTATTCGGGAAGATGCTAACACATATACACCATTCCACCCTCTTTTAATATTCTACAAAAAATAAATCAGAGAATAGCCATTACTCTGTTATCTTAGCATACCACCACCATAAAATATTAAATAACAAACACATACACATAAAACCACTTTTTTCATTATAAAACAAAAGAATAAATGAATGAATGAATCATAAGGCAATAAATAAAAACACTAAAACTATTAAAAAAATTCAAATATATTATGTTAGTAAAATTGAATTCCCACCGATTTATTAAAATTATTTTTTAGAAAAAAAGTCTCGTCATTAGACGAGATTCCATGTTTATACGCTAGGTAGCGGGACTGTAAACAGGGGGGTGGTTGGATGATAAAATCAATACCACCACACTCAAATTTACTTAAAACCCAAAGGGGGAGGGCTTACAAACACACATGCAGAGGGGTTATCACTCTGCTCAAGCTAAGCTAGTGCTCACTAGATCGCTCGTATGTTTGAATAATATAAAGAAATTACATGGATAAAAAAGATATACTTACAAATAAAAATATATTCTAATTATAATATAAAACAATTATTGCACAATATTGCACACGCGCATACACAGAATTTTTTTTTTTTCACAGAACGATAGCGTTAATAGCCACCGACTTACAGCCCACTAGAGAGCGGTGCACACAACATAAACTCAGGCCGTGCACTGTTAGTTATAGAAGAGGCCAGACCTTCTCTATCGTACTCATCGTCACACAAGTACGAGGCACTGACTCATACGAACGTACGGGTGCACCGAGGCCGCTACAATCATTGGATACACGGACGTCAGAAAGGAGTAGGGGGGAGAAAATATTCCCTAGTAGTGGTGGTACGGCGGGGCAGGAAAAAACCAACATCCACTGCCATCAACATTCCAACATTACTCACTTCTCATACTACAGTTAACCTGGCCGTCTGCAACCAGATGGTAACTCCATCTTCAAAACGATATGGAACCTTCCATATTTACTTATGATACATCTATTGTCGCCATTATTAAATATAACCTGCTCACATTGTCCAATTTATTCCTTATGACATTTTTTCAATTGAAATAAAACACCAACATCTGACTACATCAAATCTGGCGAGAAACACTCATAAAATATTCTCTTACCTCATTTTCAACTTCCAATTAATAAATTTTCTTCCGAATTTGGAAAATATCACAATATACGTAATTACCCTTAATATTATACAGATGGTATGACATTATTATTTGGAATTGGTAGTTTAGGGATACTAAATATCGCTGCTCACCCAGTCTCGCCCAAAAAACCAACTTTCTCGAAATTTTCCAAAAGAGATGTCTATTCAGCCCTCAAACAGATTCAGCTTAATTAAATTTAAAGATAATCGGTGGTGGAGCCGTTTTCGGAAAAGTCGCGAAAAATTTGAAAACAAAATTGTCCAAAAGTGCGACTTTTAATGAAGTCTTCTTGACGGTTGTCTCCTAAAAAATTCAGTAATAATAATCGTCTTCTTCCAAAATGAGATCATCATTTATCTCTGGCTAAAGTATCAATCTCTGACAAAAAAGAAAAATCAATCAATCAATCAAACGGGAACACCTAGCTTGAGTTTCCTGTGATTTTTCTTTTTTCGGGTTATTGTGGTTCATGCGTGGATTCACATACACACCTGCTGAAACTGCTCAGCCTACCGACACAATTGCACTTTTGAAAGAAAATTACTTCAAATTTAGATACACAAAATTCACAAGAATATCGATTATATCGATACCGTGAAAAGTGTTATTTTTTAATTGCTAAAAATCATGAAAAAACACAAGCATACCAAAAAAAAATGAATTAAAAGGGGCAATTCTGATTGCCTTAATTTGAGTATCTGACCCTCTTGTAGTATCCACCAGTAGGGCATCAATTTGAACTTGCTGGAATTTTTAACTTTTTATTTAGATCCGCGCAACCTAGTTGCTAAGAAACAATTTTTCAGAATCAGGATATTCTAACTCTAAAACGTGACTTTCGCATTTATTTCTTGTTTCACCAGTAAAGTAGAAGCCGAAATTATAAGCGATTTGTGGAAAGTAAGTTGGCAATCCTTAGAAAGCTACTGTCTGATTGGATAAGAAAACTGTTTTCGAATAGAAGGAAAGAAACCTAACTCTTCTCCCTAACCTAGGAGAAGTGAAGTAGTCATTAATTCAGGATTCCTGTAATTACCCTAGCCCAAACTTTAGGAACTACAATCACACTGATAACACAAATCTTTTACGCAACATGCACAATGAGTCTCGGATGTTGATGTTTGTGAACTATCTGGGAGTAACGTACCAACACAGGCAAATTCGATGTCACCTGACACATCTCACTTTTGCATAGCACACTTGCCCACAGCGATTGTGTACTTTCTACGTGGATCTCAATAGGTGCATTTCATTCCCTAGTGTCTCTTCTATTATATAGGAGGAAGAAGCGCAGTATGTACTGAAATGGAAGAGGTAAGCGTAACAACCTCAAACTCTCCATCTCACTAAAAAAATACATTTAACTCTCCCTTAATCAATTTTATTTTTTCCGATATATGTTCATACATGTTTAGTACTTAACTTTACAAAGTTTAAATAATAACCGTTTGAATCTCCTTTGCGAAAATTTAAAAAAACTTTCAAGTAAAGTGACAAATTTTGCCTGCAACCTTGAAATCGGATTTACTGGATGCGTCCAAACAAATACCAAGGTTACATTTTTCATTTTTAACTTATTGTGTTCTCTTTCACATCATTCTCTAAAAACATTTTTTTACTAAGCAGATCTCGAAACATATATGTACTTACAATGAAAACACAAATGCAGAAAAGTTTTACAGCTATCTAAAAATCTAATAAGTTATTACTTTACTTCATTGACGGAACATTCGTTAGGCAATAAAACAATTCATTAACTAACACTATTTCTCTGAAATAAAGCTATTTAATAAAACTTGTTTATTAAATTAAAAATTACCAAAATTCCGCTCAGCCAAATATTTTGACTACTGAATAAGGCGAAAAAGTTAAAAAACATAAGTAATCATTATCATATATGACGATCCAATAATGATTAAATATTATCTAACATTTACAAATATATAGGGACATACAGAAGTAAAATGCTACGCAGCTTTATGAACGATCATTTTTATACTATTTTTTTGCGCTGAATCATTAGACTTCGAAAGTAAACAGATATACATAAAATTTTGTAACCAAGTAAATAGGGTAAATAAAATAATTTTATTTGGTAATATTTAGTTCGAAGTTGAACACTTTTGAGAAAACAAGGGCATCTTTGTTTTATTCCAAAAAAAAAAAAAAATAATTGACGTTTGAAGAGTTTGTGAATAGTATAGAAATTGAGCAGAAAAGGAAGAGAATTGGTGCGAACACTTTGAGAGGGAGGGGGGACACGTGCCTTTTATCTAAGTTTGAACAGAGAAGCAACAAAAACCCAGAAGAGAGCTTACGTCAACTGTGACGTCAGCATTGCATCACCTGTCATGCGCGCCAGCCATCTCTTCTCCACATTACACACTTATATTTTTCATTTATCGTCGGATGAAATACTGCTCCGCGAAAATACGTCATTAATAGTATAGTATACTATCTAAACTTCATTTGTATTGTAAACAGAAATGAAATAGATATTTCGAAAATGTTGTGCCATGTAATTAGTTTTTTGTTTTTTGCATTGTTTTTTAAGAAACAATTGACATTTGTCATATTATAAAAGTAATTTTTCATTTACTCTTATATCTGGTAAGATTTAATCGTATCTGGTATATTGCAATCGTATCAAATTTATCGAATTGTCATCGGAAGTACGCATACGTTTTGAAATCCCCTAAAATCGAAAAAGTGGTTTTTAGAAATTAGTCGATGGCGTGGAAACTCGAAATGTCGGAAGCAGTAATTTAGAAAACCATTACATTCCATGAATAAACTCTTCATTGTAAGTAACCTTAATAATGCTACTGTTTGTGCCTATTGCGTTTTCACTGATTGTTTTTACACTTTCAATATACAAATTTTCTTCAAACTTGCCATTTTGACTAATGTTTAGCCCTTAAGTTAGAAAACTAATGTATATATATTGCCTATGTTAGTTTTTAGGACGCATTAGTACCTGAATGTGGCCGATAGTAGCACTCCATGAAGCCCAAAACTATTGCTTATGCAAGTTAGAGGTAAACCTGTCTCATCTCCTTCAGAACCCGCTTATATAATAATTTTTTGGAGAATTTTTTAATTAAAGATCATTAAAGTTGTCCGAAAAACACAGAAACCAATTCTCTAAAGCCGCTGCACTTCTGGTTAACCGATTTTCTTCAAATTACGAAATCTGACAACATATTTCATGAAAATAAATACACTTTCATTTAAATATACTAACGTAAATAATTTACACTTGGCAGGACCGAACATTTTAATGAAATGATGCTTTGGAAGTTTAACAGTGCAACGCGCAAAACCCTCCAAAAATTACATAACTTGGAAAGAAATTACAGGCAGATCTATTATAGTAATGAGAGTTTTCAAGGTTTGAATCATTTTTGAAAAAGACTCAAAAAAATAAAAAGTATTTAGAAAATATCAGTTACAAGTACACGGATTTTGAACGAAAACTTCATGCTTTAAAAAAAAAAAAAAAAAAATAAATCTGGTGTGAAACACTCACACAACTTTCTCTTATTCCAGTTCTCAAAATTATATTTGACAAATTTTACAGTTTGTGCACCAAGTTTAACGAAATTCGTTGGGAGGTTGCAGTGCCTGGGTTTGAGTCCCCCCTGCATCATTCTAATGAAATTCGTCGAAAACTGAAAAAAAAAATGTTAATAGCGCACTTCCGGTTTACTAATTTTCTTGAAACTCGGGAGAAAATCGCGAAAAAGTGAAAAAAATTATTTAGTAAAGTGGTAATGTAAACGCACTTCCGGTTATACGATTTTTTGAAACTCGGAATTTCAACAACATATTCAATTCAATTCTAATTAGTATGAGTAAGAGAAAGTAAAAAAGAAAAAGATTTTAGGTAGTTTTACGGAATATTTGGGATTGGTTCAATTTTTGACGTGCACTTCTCTTCAGTACCTGCGTAGATTGTTACTTGTTCCTCTCGTATTTTATTCAGATAAATGAACAAAATTTGAAGTTTTAGTGAATTGGCCACTTTATAATATATATTGTGCACAAGATTGTAGTAAAAAGAGAAAGTCGTACGAGTGTTTCACTCCACTTTTTACTCTCTCTTACTCCTAAAACAGGAAGTATTGTAATCGTGTCAAATTTTCGATATCGAGTTTTCAACGGAAATATCCGTTTTGAGGTCCCCTGAGCTCAAAAAAGTGGTTTCTAGCAAACTCTGTGTGTGTGTGTGTGTGTGTGTGTGTGTGTGTGTGTGTGTGTGTGTATGAACAGCATAGCTCAAAAACGAAAAACCGTAGAAAGTGAAACTTGATATTCCGATTAGGTATCACCACATGGCATCTGATAGTGAGTCATCTGTCAAAATTCCTCAACCGGAAGTACCGCTTTACTTGTTTTTTTTTTTTTTACTTTTTTGAGTTTTTCTTAAAAATGGCTCCGATGATTTTCTTCAAACTTGGTATATCAACTACACATACAACGAGCTACAACTTTTATTTGCAATGTTTCTCTGGGAAAATTCATTTAAGGGCACTTTTGGAGGAGAGGTGAGGTTAGGTTTTTATCTAAAGTGTTATTTCAGTTTATTAGATAATTCTGTCATCTAAATAATGTTAATTAGAATTAAATATGTTGTCGAAATTCCGAGTTTGAAAAAATCGGATAACCAGAATGCGTTTACTATACCACTTTACTAAATGATTTTTTCACTTTCGCGATTTTCTCAAAAATTGCTCCGACGAATTTTTTGAAACTTCTGTGCAAACTAAACATACAAAGATTTACAATGTTTATTTGAAACATTTCTCTGGATAAATTCATTTAAGGGCACTTTTAGGGGAGGGGTGGGGTTATTTTCCTCTTAAGTGCTATGATAGCTGATAAAGTATAATTGGATGATAGTTTATGCAATTCTATCACCCAAACAAGCTTAACTAGAAATAACAGGTGGCCAAAATTCCGAGTTTCAAGAAAATTAGTTAACCGCAAGTGCGCTTTTACTGAACCGTTTTATTAGTTTTCGACGAATTTCATTAAATTTGATACATAAACTATAAAATTTGTCAATTTTGAGAACTGGAGTAAGAGAAAGTTGTGTGAGTGTTTCACACCAGATTTTTTTTTTTTTTTTTAATATTTCAAACAATAAGTGATACGTTTACATTTGGGCCGTTAAAATTCCAAGCTTAAAGGAAATTGCTATAGTCAATTTCGAAAAAAACACTGTTCAGGGGGAACCCTTGTTCAAGGGTGACTGACGCAGTCTCAACCCGCGGAAATTGTGTGAAAAAAAAAACTATTTTCGAGTCATTGTAAAGTGGCACTTTCGGTTGATTTCGGCTGTTTTTTTAAATTTGGAATTCTATCAATTCTTCTAGTGTATATTAAATATTATGTTTGCGGTGAAAACCATATATTATACGAAGTGGCATTTTAGAGGAAAGCATAACGCTACTACCCTCGAACCCCGAAAAAAGCAATTTTCCCGGAAAATGGTTCAAATAAAAGTATTAGTAGTGATAGGTTTTCATGTGCGTAGATAGTACACGAATTTTAAAGGAATTCGATGGAACCGTTATCGAGAGAATTTCGAAAAAATGAAAAAGACATTCGGTACTGTCACATTTTTGGTTGATGAATTTTGCCCGAATCCTTTGTGCCAGATGGTATGGTAGTACATCATGGAATACAAGTTTGAGCGTTTTCAGATATTTTTGTTACACATGCACAAACATACACACCATTCGCTAAAAAGATTTATTTCGTACTGAAGGGGCGCCAACAAGTGTGTTGCCAGCGAAAACTCAATTTTGAAAATTGCACATGATCGAAGCAATACTTCTTACCATAAGTAAAAGAAAAAAAGATTCTGAGATATATTTTCAAAAAATGTCTTTCCGGTAAAAAATCGGTTTCGGTATGATTCCTTGCGACAGAAAGAGAAAATAAAAATATGGGTGAAACCTCCAAAAAACAGTTCTCACACTCATAACAATTTTTACTTCGTGTCCAATTTTCGATATCAAGTTTTAACGGAAATCATGTTTCGAAATCCCCTGAGTCTGAAAAAGTGGTTTCTAGAAAATGGTTTGTGTGTCTTTGAGTATGTGAGCAGCATAGCTCAAAAACGACAAACCTCACAAAATTCAAACTTGTAATTCCGTTTAGGTACCACCATGGTTTCTCGACAGTGTTATCTGTCAAAATTCCCCAATCGGAAATACTTAAATTATTGGATTTTACACGTTTTTGCAATTTTCTCGGAAATAACGTAAACGATTTTCTTTAAAATTGGTATATCAACTAAACATTTATTAACAGCCACAACTTTGCTCTGGAAAAATTCTTGATTACATAAAATATGTTGCTAAAATTCCGAAATGAAGAAAACTGGTTGACCGGCAATGCGTTTTTCTGAACTTTCCCATATTTTCACGATTTCCTCCATAAAAACACCAAGAGATTTCATTAAATTTTTAACAATGAATACAGAAATATATCAGTTTTGTTAGAAACGTTTTTACGAGAAAGTTTATTTTTAGAAGTTTTGGAGGAGAGAAAGGTTATGCCTTTCTAATAATAATAAAAAAAAAATCAAGTTTAGATTCTCCAATTGAAATAAACTTGAAGACAAAGAAATATTTTTCCTAGGAGTCTCTACTGGTCCGGTGATGGGACAGTGTTGTTTGTAACGAGAGAACAGTGTCCGGAGTCCGGCAGTGCACTGAGAAGGCTCCGGGCGCAAATGACCAAAGATGTTGACGCGCCTTAAATTAAAAAGAAGCAAAAAAAAGAGTAATATTTAGTAAAAATTATAAGTTTGAAGAATGTAACGTCAATAATTGCACAAACTGCAATAAGAGCAATTCGTGGGAAAATTTCACACCAGACATGTAGATCCATGTCGATTTTTCCTGAACGTCAATTGGCCCCAGTATTACATACAAATATTGCAACTATATATTTACTAGAATGTTGGCACATCACAAGCAAGCTACACTACAGTTCATCCGAAACTAAAATAATTTTTCTTTGAAATATGTTTAAGATAAAAGTCGCTTTTACATTTATGTAGTTAGAATACCAAGTAAGAAGAAAATTGTTGCAATGGTGCTTGAAATAATCATGAAAAAAACGAAAAAAAAATGTATATATATGGATCTTGACGACGCGCAAGAGAGTCACCATAGATCACCACAAATCTGATTACACATCTAATATAACTGTGTATCAAAACATATGTATATATATATATATATATATACTTGAAAATCTTGACAACACTGCGAGAAAATGAAATACTTCAGACAACACTGTTTTATTACTAATTATTATAAAGTTGGATATTATAAATTAATAAATCAGTACATACAAGTTTTATTGTAATTTAGGTTGAATTTGTTAAAAAAATATAATAAAATAGAAATTTGATAATTGAAAAAAAAAATCCGTTTACATTCACATGAGTCATATATTTAAAATAACGATAAAATTCAATAGCCCTATGTAATAATGTCAACACAATGCTGTCAATGGCGGTATAATTGTGTATGTTCATTACATACAATAGCAGATCCAATTCTATGATTAGTAAGGGGGTTAAAACATGCATGTGGTGAAGGTGCTGCGCTCCACTGTATATAACAAACTTCACAGGTAAGCCTGTATTTATTCTATTATTTAACAGTACTGGAAAATAAACCATTAAAAAAATGCGTGTGGTGCTATAATACTGTACAACTAAGATTTTACAACTTATCTAAACTTCAGTTGATATCATGATTCTGATATTATGAATTTGATAAAAATAATTTTTCTCCAAATTTTTTCACTATTTGAATGTTTTTCATAGCCGATTAGAATCCATTTTCAAGTCAAATAATTTCACAATAATTTTGTAAATATATATTTACAAAATATATTTATATATATTTACTATATATATATATAGTTGTGAAACTCGACGATATTTTGTGAGACACAGAATGGTAAACCTCTGTTAAACTATGTAAACATTCGAGTTTACAGAAAATTTGTCACTTTAGAAATCATTGTACACTTAAGAAGTAAAAGAAAGTCCTAGCAGATTTTTTTTTCTTTTGATTGTTAACAGTTTCTGTCTACTGTTTATTTCCGATTTGGAATAGAGCTTTTTATAGAATGGTCGTCTGTCTGCCTAGCTTACTTAGGTATTTCCGAAAACTTTTTTAACTAATCTGAGATTGGGAACTGGAAAAGTACTGGAGGCACATAGAGGGGTGCCTCCACGCAAGACAAATGTATAAAAGGTACACGACAGGCGGATTTGGAATATTTCTCTTCCTGAGTAGAGGATACAAGTGAGAATGGCATGTTGGGTGTATTGACTGGATACCTGAGACAGTCACTTACACAACATAGGCAGGACGCTAGTCCTATGCGTCAGAATTGTGACGTTGGAGTAAGGGAAAGGTATACCATTACCCCGTTCGCTAATACTAGGTTTCACATATATGAGAAGCAATACATCAAGGGAATGCTTGGGGGAGTATAGAATAGAAGGGGGGGGGGGAGCCTCATTCCACTGCGATCTACAAGTTGAGTTCATTGTGGATCCCCTTAAGTTACAGAACAGCCCCCAGCTTTGCCCTCCTAATCAATCCTAGCAAAGCTGAGAGCGGCCCCTCATGAAACTTTCAGCTTCGGGATTGCCCGTCCCCAATTGATGAAACCTAATCCTCGCCAGGCCGGCGCACTCACAAAGGATGTGCGCCGGGGTCTCCTCCTCTACCTTGCAGAATCGCATACCGCACTATCCGCAAGTTGTAGGTGGTGCATGTGTCTATTCAGCCTACAATGCCCTGTTAGTAGACCCACAATTAACCTTATATCCCTTCGGGTTTGGCTCAGTAGGTCTTTGGTAAATTTAGGCAGATGTCTTTTAATGAAGAGCTTTGCCTGCCTCTGTCCTGGTGTTCCTCCCACCAACGCAGACGCTGATCTTCTATCCACCCCCTGATAGAAGTTTGAATGAGGCTCCTGGACAAGCCGCAGAAGGGTTCGTGGCCTATAAAGTATCCTGCGAACCCCCCCTCGCTAGGGCATCCGTCCTCTCATTGCCCAGGAACCCCGCATGTTCCGGCACCCAGGCGAGTGTCAGTTTATTCGAGTACCCACCTCGGTGAGGGCAGAGTAGGCAGTCCCACACCAGTCTTGAGACTATTTGGTGTGAGGAAAGTGCCTTCAGGGCTGCCTGACTGTCGGAGTATATGACCCACGTCTTCTACCCACATCCTTGCCTTATAATCTCCCTAGCGCAGAGTTGTAACGCCATGACTTCAGCCTGAAAGACCGGCGTACTTCCCTAGGCTGGCCTTAATTTTAACTTTAGGCCTGCCCCCGTAGACCCCAGCTCCCACCCCAGTCGGAGTTTTGGATCCATCTGTATACCAGATCGAGTTACCGAACTGGGGTGGGTCACAGCCCCATTCGCCTCTGCTCGGTATAACAATATGGAAATTCCTTTCGAAGAAATACTTAGGAACCATCCTATCCGTTGGCATCCCCAGAAGATAGTCCGCCTTGATTTCCTCGATCAACCTCTTGGGGGAGTATAAGATAAGCTATTGCAGCCAGACCGGGAGATTACTGGGAAGGCTTCTTAGTTTTTTTGAACGAGAAGACCCTTATTCGCTTAGATTTTGTGTTTTCAAACACCTCGCCATAATGAAGAAATTGAGAAACCAGTGAGAGAGTAATGATTGTATTCTTACTTTAACGTTTCTTCAATATCAGCTTTATAATAAAATAAACTTTAATTTCTGAATAACTAGTGCAGGCTTTGGCAGGAATTTAAGTGAAAAGTCAGTTCCACATACTCTTGGATTTACTTTCTTGAAAAGGTGAGAAATTAAAGAGGATCTATGCTACATTAAAAAGTACACTGCCTCGTAAAATATGGATCTAATTCTGGAGATCCACATGTACAAAAAAGGATAATACTCTACCTGATCTTCTTCGAAGTCGGCAATATGCTCAATGGCAAAGATAAGCTTTGACGCAAGAACTCTAGGTTCCTAGCTTTCTGGGACCTAGCTAAGGTTGAGTTACTTTCTCATGAGGCTGATGTAAAAGCATTCACATAGCCTACTTGTGGCATAAGTAATCTACTTCAATTGAGTTTACTGAACCCTGAGTGTTAAAATTTATGGCTAAACAGGATAATAAGGTAGGAACCATCATTTTTTTAATGATAAGAAAATTATCCAAAATTGTATCAAAGTGTCCCAATTTGGGCATGGTTATAAACAGAAATTTCATATTAGAATGTAGATTTGGATTGATGTTATTTTAATGCAGTGTTCGAAATCGTGAGATAAACAATAAAACTTGCTTTGTTACTTACTGGTATGATACTAAAGCTTCATCTATTTAAAACTGTCCCAAAAAGACACCTAACTATGATATTTTGTTAACTATTATGATAACCATTTAACATTTAACGACAAAACTAAACTTTTATAAAACAAACTAAAAGAGGGTTTTTTACATTTGGGAAAATCTATACAACTGTAAAAATCTGTAAATTAGAATTATTAAACAAAAACAACGTCTCACAACAGTTTCTCTTAATGCAATCATTACAATTGTAATTCATTAATATTCTTCAAACTTGTAATATTTACTAAATGTTTTGTTGTCCTTAACTTTACATGGCATCTATATGTAGAGGAGCAAGTACTATAATCGTGTCAAAATTTCGATATCGAGTTTTCACCGGAGGTACACGTTATGCGGTCCCTTCAAAGTCCAAAAAAAGTGTTTTTTTTTTAGAAAATGGTGTGTGTGTGTGTGTGTGTAAACAGCAGCATAGCTCAAAAATGAAAAACGCAGAAAGTTCAAACTTGATATTCCATTTAGGTATTACTACAGGATCCGACTCCCATGCTTGTGTAAATTCCTCAACCGGAAATACCAATTTACTGAATTTTCAGGCGGGCTTAACGTCCAACTACCAAATTATGTGTCGTGGACAGGGGCGGAAGCACCTACTTTACTATTAACATTTTTTTAAACAAATATAAAATTTAGCAGCTATATGCTGGACTCGAACTGGGGTCCTCCCACTTACAAGTCCATGCTCATAACCACTACACCAACACCCGCCCCCCAATTTACAGAATGTTTTTCTTTCTTTTTTTTATGCAATTTTCTCGAAATTGGCTCCAACGATTTTCTTTAAACTATGTATGTGAACTGTACATATAAAGAACTGCTACTTTTATTTAAAACATTTCTCCGGAAAAATTCATTTAAGGGCATTTAGGTGGATGGGTGGGGTTAGGTAGTCCTCTAAAGTTCTATTTCAGTTTATTACACATTTATTCTATCATCTAAATAATATTAATTAGGATTAAATATGTTGTCCAAATTCCAAGTTTGAAGAAAATCGGATGACCGAAAGTGCGTCATTAATAAACAATTTTTTCAGTTTTCGCGATTTTCTCCATAAGAACATGGACGATTTTCACCAAATTTAGTTTACTAACTATAAAATTTGTCAATTACAATTATGTAAACTGCAGTAAGAGAAAGGAAAGAAGCCAGATTTTTTATTTATGCTGATTCTTAGAGAGACAGGAGTCCTTGATTATGACCATACCGCAGATCACCAGACCTCATAGTTCCAAAATAATGTTTCGAACCATGTGAATGGTTTTTAAAACTCAGATTTTGGGCTTATATGTACTAAACTGATGTTCGGATTACAGTTAATAATGCGTAGCAGATCTCTGGGAGATTTGCAAAGGGAATTCACGTTTGTTGGTAACAATGGAAGTTCGGTGACAGATTTCTGCGGTATTTCTATAGCAACGTTGCATCTTCTACAAAATTTCAATGTTGGTTTAGAAACGTTTTTGGATCACATGCCTTGCATTTATAATTAAAAGATTCAACGATGAGTTGAATTTAAAAGTAAATTAGAAAATACGAAAATAATGCAAATTCCGGAAGACACTCAAGATACACACAATAACTTTGTGGAAGATACACACAATAACTTTGTGGAAGTTGGGCGGAATAATGCTTACCTGGGGAAAAAAAAAAAAATTATATTAATTGTTGTGGTTAGTTCCGCAGAGTGGGAAAGCATCAGAGATATTTTCCGTGATAGCCTCTTCCTTTTGTGGTCATCCACCAGTTTCGGGCGTTCGCCCATCATCAGGATGTTTTTTGTCAATCAATGTGGTAACATAGAATTGCACAGAGCAAATTTAGTTGATACACCTAGAAGATGCAATCACAAAGAGTGTATCAACTAAATTTGCTCTGTGCAAGTCTATGTTATCACACTGTTTGTCAAAAAACATCTGATGATGGGCGAACACCCGAAACCGGTCGCTGATCACAAAAAAGAAGCAGGCTTTCACGGAAAATATCTCTAAGTAAATTAATGATAAAAAACCACAATTTTATGGGAAATGGTTTGATTTTCACTGCAAAAAACTAAAAAAACCAATCATTTGCATTGCCGAATCTTTATAGGAAAACCAGTTCTAGTCTGATAAGTGAGCTTTATTCTAAGAAAAATAAAGAATTTAAAAAATTATGTCAAATTGAGAAACAAAAATATTTTTTGGAAATTGCAGATAAATTCAAAATTGTAAAGGAGTAGTTTGGTCAAAATTTTTACCAAATACACTGATAGGAATTCACTGTTTTATAAATTGTTTATGATGAGATTAGCCAGTAAATTTGTTAAGACAGTTCTGGCATTATACAGATATACCCTATAATCAGTTAGGATGAAGATGGGAATTTCGCAATCTTTTCAATCTAAAGTTGGGTTGAAACAATGGTGTTTGCTTTCGCCGAATATTTTCTCGCTATTTTTGAATTATCTTAATGAGTTTATAAAGAGTAGGAATTTATAGGAGGAGTCAAGCTTACCGGATGAATTTATAGGTGGAGTGAACATTAGGTGTTTAATGTACGCTGATCATAACCCGACAGTCTTGCAGAAAATGATAAATAAAACTTTTGAATATTGCAGTTTATGGAACTTGACCATTAGTTTAAAAAGTGATTTAAAGTGATGGTTTTCGAAAGGGTGGTAAACTAAGTGCAAAAGATGACTGGAATTTCGGTGGAATAAGCATGAAGTAGTGAATAATTATAATTATTTGGGTATTGGTTTTACGCCTTTATTGAAATTAAAAATGCATTTTTATAATAAACTTAAGTCAGCAAAATTTGCACTTAATTATTCTTATAGCAATTTCGTTTGAAAAAAATCTAATTCCTGTATAAAAAAATGAATGCTGGGCCAGCATCGATCGATCGATAAAATGTTATGGGGGCCAGATTTGGGGAAATCACCAGTTCGAAGAAATAAAAAAAATAAATCTATATTTCATAAAAAAGTTGTTCTCTCAGCCGGTTGATTCACCCAGTACATACTTTATCTGGATACAAATGTATATCCTATATTCTTTTTTACTTTGGAAATGCACTTAAAGTATATCCGGAAAGTATTAAGCTTACCGGATACAAGACTACCTAAGATTTTGGGAAAATAAATTATAAAGCAAAAGATTTATTGGTACAATAGCTGTGTAACAAAGGAACACAATTAGATTACATGGAAGGTAATTTAATTCCACTATTTTAAATTATTTAAAAACAGAATTTAAAAAGAAAATGTTAAATAAAGTCCAGTTATCTCAGTTTCATATGGAGCTAAAAATAGACTTGGGTGACAAGTCATTATATTTCGGACAAAAATAATATGCATTTAATGAAAGTGATATTTAGATTGCGGGGGCAGTTACTTAGTCTTGACTTTAATGTAACTCGACCAAAAGAAGCCAGAATGTGTACTGTGTGTTCTCTCAATGTTTATTCCATTATTTGGGGGTGTGTTTGGTATTAACTGAGTATAGATTAAGATGGCTCGGGAAAAAACAATGGATCAGACTGAAATAATTGAGTTATTGAATGGAAAAATCTGTTTTATTATCATGTAACTGCCGGCAAATATAGATCCTTTTTGATAACGGAATATACTGGCTAGTTAACGGAAGTAGTATAGGAATTTTTTTATTATTTTATGTATGTAATATTATTTTTCAGTTTTAATTTTATGTTATCATAGAAGTATATAATAAGCAGGACATGTTTTCGTTATTTTTTCTACAATATGCATTTAAGATAGTTTGTTTAAATTTTGTGTCTATTGCAACTCGCACTGACGGATTTATCCAGGTCCTATGAGTTTAGGTTAATACTATATATTAGGATTGAATAATTGTATAATTTTAAAATTGTATAACCAACTACCACAACTAATTGTATAATTTTCAATAAACTTATAAACTAACTAAACAAGTCAACTAACTAACAAGTACTAAACTGCACTCAAGAGGAATCCTCCAAAACAGCACAACAATGAATTTATCTGAAAAACTGTTTAAAATAAAAATTCTACGTGTGTGCTGTTGATATTCGAAAATAAAAGAAAAACGTTCAAATCGTTTTCGAGGAAGTCGTGAAAACAATTGGTAAATTCTCAGTTCCATTTGATACATTTTTGACCGAAACCTTCGTGCCAGACGTATGGTAGTTTGCAAATGGATTATCAGCTTTGAGTGCCCAAATTTTTCATCTTCGCAATATTTGCTTAACAGGCACACACCACTCGAGAAAGTGAGGTAGGGAAACACCATTCGCTGTACTTTTCATTTTTGTCCTCAAGGGCCTTAAAACATGAATTTTCGGTGAAAACTCAAAGTCGAAAAATATGTAACGATCTCAATACTTCTGAAAACAAGAAGAGAAAGTAATAAATGTGCAGAGAGAGAAAAGTCACGTTACTAAATCCTTTTTAAAATACGTACATATGTCCCCTCACCGGCAAAAATTCGGGCCACTTAAAAAATTACATTTAATTTTTTAAATAATATAATATTGTGTGGTCTGTGTTATTTTGTTTTGGAGACTAATAGTTAACATTTTTATGTAAATTGGACTTTGTACATTATATTTCTGGTATTACAAAAATTAAATAAATCAATAAAGTTTACGTTTGTGTTTATTTTTATTTAGTTCGAATTGATTTTTATTTGCTTTAATACGCTTTTTTAGCTTGCCCGGTGACTAAGAAAAATTGAAATTAAAAATTCCAATTTCAAAACGCCTCTTAGTGCAAGGATGCCGCACGTGCTGTAACACTTATTGATGATGGCCGCTCCATCAGTTATGCAGCTATTGCTATTGGTGTTCCCTACCAAATTCTGCGAGATGCGGTTGCAGCGTTACAAAGAAACAGGGTCATACCCAAGAAGGCCAGGCTCAGGGCGTCCTTGGGTCACTGAACTAAGGGAGACCGTTTTTTGACACTGAGAGTTTTACGAAATCGTTATCTGACTGTTATTGAAGTAGTTCATCGCCTCCAAGAAGTTCGAGGTATTTAAATTTCTGAGAGAACAGCTCGAAGGAGATTGAATGAGCAAGGTTTGATAGCTTTTCGCCCATAAGAGACCCAGAACAAACCAGGGAATTACCGAATTTCTCGCCATGAGTTTGCTCGGCAATACATCAATTGGTCTCGAGCAGCGGGCAAGTGTATTGTTTACTGTCGAATCCAGATTCGCCTTAAGAGCTCCAGACGGCCGTGAACGAATTTGGAGAAGAAGAGGTGAAAGATTTGCACAAGGCAATTTTGTTCTCATTAGGCCCTTTCCAACGAGGCTCTCTGATGGTTTCGGCAGATATCAGTTTACAAAGACGTACCGAGTTAGTGATCGTTCGACGAGGTTCCATGACTGCTGCTCTCGGTATTTGGTGGATATTATTATTATTATCAAAACGGGTGCCCAAAAGGCGCGGGACCTAAGCCTATGTGGCCCTGATACCCGCCGTAACCCCTTAATTAATTTCCCCCGGTAACTTGCCGGTTAATCTGCAATATCTCAAGACATCCGTAAACTCCAACTCGCCCAGGCAATCCTGCAAGAGTGGTGTCCTCCCAAATATACGAAACCTAGTTCCAGCGAAACGGGGACACTGACATAGGTAGTGATACACCGTTTCCCTAACTCCGTCATCACAATTCTGACAAATGGGACTCCGCGTCCTCCCTATGTTAAACAAGTGACTGGATACCCAAGTGTGTCCAGTCACTATTCCTACCAAGGTCCTCAAACCCGTCCTACTAAGAGACAGGAGATACTCCGAGATTCCCTGCTTGCTTGCCTTTATAAATCTGTTGGCTTGGAGTCACCCCTGCGTGTCCCCCCAGCGTTTCTCCAAAGCTCTCGTCTCCCAAAGTCTAATCTGTTTGTCGCGAAACGTCTTTGTAAGGGCCAGGGCTGGTTCAGGACCATAAAATGGTAATGACGATCCCTCCCTAGCCAGCCGATCCGCCCTCTCATTGCCCTCTATTCCCGCATGTCCGGGTATCCAATAGAGATGCACCTTACCTCTCCGAGCCAAAGCATTAAGCCTTCTCCTACATTCTCCCACTAATTTCGAACTCCACCACGGCTTACTCAAAGCCCTTAGTGCGGCTTGACTATCAGAGAAGATCCGCACTTCTTTAAACTCTCCTAGCCACTCCCCCACAAGGTGGCAGCATTCAATGATGCCCACCACCTCAGACTGGAAAACAGTGGCCAAACCACCTAAGGCCACCGAACTCCCTCTATCCAACTCCTGAAACCATGCTCCCGCCCCCGACAGGCCAGTACCCTCCTGCCTAGAGCCATCTGAATAGCAGCGAATAATACCGCTGCCCGACTCCGTTGGCCTCGTGAGGTTATCATCCCCTATACTGCCAATCGTAATCTCATAATCTCTCTCAAATCCCCATTTCTTGCTCGTCTCATCAAGTTTGGATAGCAGAAATCGGTTCACTCGCCAAATTTCGTCCTCCATAGACCACCACACCACAGATGCATACAGCATCCTTGGCTTCAAAAACTTCTCGTAAATCCTATGGATACCTCGGGGATTAACTCCCCAGTTCTTACCCGTTAATCTCCTACACTGCCAGAAAACCTTCTGCCCCTTCTCACAAATATACTAATGTGGGCCCGCCAATTCAGCTTATTGTTGATGAGGACCCCCAAATATTTAACCTCGCTGCAAATTTGCAATTCCTTACCGAAGAGCCTAGGTCTCCTAAGCCCTTCCAATTTCCTCTTCCTAGTAAATAGAACTAAAGAACTTTTGTCCGGGTTAACGGACAAGCCATAGTTCCACACCACTGCTCCACGTAAGATAACGCCGACTGCATCAAGTCACTCACCACACTCAGATGCTTCCCTGTGATTAAGATTACCCCATCATCGGAATACATCTGCAGGTAAAATCCCCTACGGTTCATCTCCCAAAGTAGCTCATCAACGATGAGGCACCACAAATGAGGAGACAAACTCCCACCTTGGGGAAAGCCCCTACTGGCTTTCACCCTTCTCTCCGCAACTCCCAAACGAGAATAGACAATCCTCGAAGTCAGGAGGTTGCCTATCCATCAAACCAGGTCCCATTCACTCCGCTCTCCTCCAATAACACTCTAATTCTATCATGAGCCACGCTGTCGAAAGCCCCCTCAATATCGAAGAAGCATCCCAGCGCGTACTCTTTAGACTCCAACGTGCGTTCAATTCTCCCCACCAAATTATGGAGCGCAGTCTCCGTTGACCTCCCCGCCAAATAGGCATGCTGATTCCCATGGAAGGTACTCTTTATGTCGCAATCCTCCATTAAGAAAAGGTCAACCAGCCTCTCTAAGCCCTTCAACATGAAGGATGCCAGGCTGATTGGCCTATATGCTTTAGGGTCTAAATAGTCCAACTTTCCCGGTTTGGGAATGAACGCGACCCTACTAACTCTCCAAGCCCGAGGGATATAGCCCGAACTGAGGCTATCCCTCAGTATTTCTACCCATGTACTACCGAACATGTTCCAACTTTCCTGAATCAGTACCGGGTACAGACCATCCATACCCGGCGACTTGAATTTACTAAATGTGGCGAATACCCAACTCGCCCTCCTTAAAGTAACCACTTTACTTGCCAACTCCTTACCCTGTAAATTTACTCCCTGTACAACGGGTGAAACACCTGCGCACTCTCCAACATACTCCACATTATCCGGTAAATGTCTATCCAGCATCACCCGTAACACCTCATTATGGTTATAGGTGATCTGTCCGTCAGGCCTCCTAATACTGTCCAACGACATCTCCCCGCTCTTGCCTAGACCCGGTTTACCTCCTGTTCCCCTCCAAGGTTTCGCAGAAGGTCCTCCAAGAGTCTCTCTTCGTTCTCCGAATCTCCCTTTTATACTCTCGCTTGGTCTCAATGAACCGTTCCCAATCCTCCTCCGCATTACTCCCCCTAGCCTTTCTCCTTAGCCGCCCCATCTGTCTATTTAAGGCAGTTAGTCGGGCTGTCCACCACTGGACCTTCCTATGCAATACCTCATGCTCAGGGCATGAAGTCTCATATGCGCGAACATGAGACTTCATGCCCTGAGTGCATAGTGGATATAGTGCAAGTACATGTGGTCCCTATCATGCCAGGTGAGGAGTTTGTGCTAATGCACGATAACGCATTACGTCCAGCCACGTACAGCCCACATAGTGCAGGCCTTTCTTAATAACCATAATACTGACTTCCTAAACTAGCAGCATGTACCCTGACTTAAATCCCATAAAGCATGTATGGGATTTGCTTGGAAGACGGATAAGAGATCGGAGAGTCCTTCCTGGGCCGCTTCAGGAGCTAGAAAGTGCACTTCTTGACGAATGGGCTCTAATCTCACAAAACGAAATTTCCCGTTGATTCAGAGCATGTCGAGATGCCTAAAAGCTGTGATAAAGGCAAGAGAAGGTAATACTCGGTATGAGGACCATCCCACTAAAATATAATCTAAATAAAATTTTCCAGCTTCACTTTTTTTAATTAATTATAATTTTAAATTTGTTATATAATGGTATTTATTTGTTTTATTTAGGGAAGGGAATAGCTAAGTGGTTAGCGTACTGGACTCCCACTGCCCTTAGATTTTTTCTTCCTAGGAGCCTCTACAGGCCACTATCCGGTGATGGTCAGTACTGTCTGTAACGAGAGAGCACTGTCCGGAGCCGGCAGTGCAGTGAGAAGGTTCCGGGCGCCAATGACCACAGATGTTGCCCACCTTAAATTTAAAAAAAATTGTTTTATTTTGAAAATCAGTTAACTTGTAATCGTTATGAACGATAAAAATTATCCAAAAAAAATTGAAAACTATACTATACACAGAAATAGTAAATTTTTCGTTGGTGAGTATATTTTAACAGGAACAATTTCAGATGAATTTACTACAGTGTAATAAAAATCTAATAAAATAAACTAGGTTAAAGTAAACAGAGCGTGCAACTACCTGGTCAATGTGTATGTATAGCCACTGGGTATTTTTACAATGATGATTTGTGGGGGGGGGGGTAGTGCATGCGGTTTGAATGATCTATTGTGCCCTTTCAATACGCTGCCGTCCTCCGGCCAGTGTCATTCGTTAACAATACCCAGAACCAGCTAGTAAGCTCTAGAGCACCACCAAAGAGAAAATCTAGGAGTAACATTGCTCGATCCCAGGACCACCGTGTTACCACTGAATTAAATCCCATCCTTATTATGATATAACAATTTATCCATTTTTACTCTTACATTCTTCGTTTATCTTAAGATCTGCTACCCATAAAAGCAAACTTTTGTGAATAAAATGTTTAAATATTCTTAAAGAAAGCGCTGCATGATCAAATTCTGATGGAGAAGCTAAGTCGGCATTCCTATCTGCTTATGACTATTATTAAAGGATGTCAAGCCCCATGTTTACATGAAAATCAAAGCCTTGCTAACAATTCATAAACGTAACCTAGAAGGAATGGTATTCACACCGTGATTCGGAAATGGTTGCCAGAATGAATGCTGTAGCGAGTATAAATTCAAGACATTTCAGACTAAATAAAGAACTACCAAACATGATGAGGAAGTTAAAAACCATTAAGCTGCTCTGAACCGGCGGAGTAAAACAAAAGACAAGTTCTGTTCGGATCCGATGATACTGAGATATGTTGATCTATGTAACAATTGATGAGTCATGAAACCCCTTTCCCTTTACACGGCTCCCTGTGATAGTGGAATCTAAGAAAACAAGAAGGCAGATACCCAGCAAAGAAGACCTTTTTCGATGGTCTCATCAAAACCACTCTTTTAAAAGAACTGAAGAATAAGCTCTTTCGTCTGGAAGATCAAAAACCGTAGAGATTTATAGGAGTAGGGACTAAGTTCCAGGAGCTCCCGCAAGCGGATTTGTGTTATGCTCCAGACTTACTGTATAGCACGATTGATTACCAATCCACAAAACAAAGGTTATGAAAAAACCCTTTCATTCAGCACATTAAAAAAGCTATGCGGAATTAAAAGAGTCAATAAAGTTCAGATAAGAACAGGTGGTGGAAAGAGGAGGTAAAAGAGGCCGTAAAAGAAAAAGATTTCTTGGAGGAAGTGTATAGACACCAGGAATGAAACAGAAAGACAGAGTATGTTAGACTAAGAAACGTGGCAAAGCAAGTTGTTAGGGAAACGAAAATGAAAACCTGGGAAGAATTTTGAAAAGTTTTAGAGGATGGCTATCAAAAGAATGTAAAGCACTTTTGGCAGACAGTTACGACACTGAGAGGTAAAAGGTGCAAGCTAGTTAGAAACGCCAGAGATGAGAAGGGAAAAATGGTAACACATAGGAAAAAGATCCTGAAAACCTAGAGAAGGTATTTCGCAGCGATAGCCTGTCGGAACTGGAAGAACTGCAAGATGGTGCCACATGAGCAAGATAGCGAACCGATGTGGCAAAAGGATGTGGAGTTTGCTCCAGAAAGGGTTAAAACTGGGAAGCTTCGGGAATAGACAATATTGATTCGGAAGTGGTTAAATATGGAGGGCCGGAGTTACTTAAAAAACTGCATACGAGGGTGGTTTGACAAGTTCTCGGAATCACCGCTAGATGTCAGTGCTAGAGCAACGAGGTTCCCGCGCAATAATCAAACATCCTTTGTGAGTGAACACGTGGCGCGTCAGTGCTCTTGCTGCAGGAGAGTGGTAGTGACGACTCTTTGTTGTTGTTCCCGCGTAGTGATTTGTGACAATGGAAAAAACTGAGATTCGAGCAGTGATTAAGTACTTTGTAAAGAAAGGTATGAAAGCAAAGGAAATTCATGCCGACTTTCAGAACACACTGGGGGACTCTGCTCCTTCATATTCAACTGTTGCCAAGTGGACCAGCGAGTTTAAATTTGGTCAGGAGAGCTTAGATGATGATCCGCGTAGTGGACGGCCCCCAGAATTTATCGCAAAAGTGCATAAAATGGTCATGGAGGATCGTCGACTGAAAATGCGAGAGATTGCTGAAGCTATAGGGATGTCATCTGAACCGGTATATCACATTTTAACCGAAGAATTAGGAATGAAAAAATTATCGGCAAGATGGGTGCCGCGGCTCTTGACATTGGACCATAAACGCACCAGATTGGAAATGTCCGAACAAAGTCTGGCCCGTTTTCAGCGCAACCAACAAGATTTTTTGCGCCGGTTTGTGACTACAGATGAAACTTGGGTCCACTACTATACCCCAGAGACAAAACAGCAGTCAAAGCAGTGGAAACATGCTGAGTCACCACCACCAAAGAAAGCAAAGCAGTACGTTCGGCCGGAAAGGTCATGGCCTCAGTTTTCTGGGATGCAAAAGGCATTCTGCTGATAGATTATCTTCCTACTGGCCAAACAATTACGGGGCAATACTATGCAAACCTCCTAGACCAACTACAGGAAAAGATACGCGAAAAAAGGCCTGGTTTGGCAAGGAAGAAAGTCATCTTTCATCAGGACAACGCCCGCCCGCACACAAGTGTTATTGCCATGGCAAAACTTCATGAACTGAGGTACGAATTGTTACCACATCCACCTTATTCACCTGATTTGGCACCATCAGACTTTCATCTCTTCCGCAAGCTGAAAACTTTCCTCGGTGGACGGAGATTTCCTACAACGGAAGAACTGACAGCCGAATTGGAGAGGTACTTTGCAGGCTGGAGGAATCTCATTTTCGAGATGGGATAAAGGCATTGGAACATCGCTGGACCAAATGCATTAGTCTACAGGGAGACTATGTTGAAAAATAAAAGCAGTTCCACCGAGGTAAGACACTTCTTTCTAGTACATTCCGAGAACTTTTCAAACCACCCTCGTACCTTATTTCTAAGAATATGAGAAGGTAAAAGTATTCCTAAAGAATGGGAATATAATGTCATTATCCCTATACACAAAAAAGGTAATACAAGTGGTTTAAAAAAAGAAGACCAATATGCCTATATACAAAATGTATACCCGAATACTGGAGCACAAATTACGCCAGTTAGTCGAGGAAAATATGGAAGAAGAGCAAGCGGCATACAGAGATACAGACCCAGGATCATATTTTCTCCCAGAGGATGATTTTAGAAAAAGCCTGGGATAAAGGCAAAGATCTGTACCTGGCATTTTTGGATTAGAAGCGACTTTCGATTCAGAACCGAGAGAAGAAATGTGGAATGCACTGAGAGTCAAAAACGTCCCAGCAAGCTTAATTAGGGCCATCAAGTCAGTGTATGAGGAATCCGGTGGGTAACTGGAGAATGAGGCCGATATATGCCCAATCGTTTCTCTATGCAGACGATGTGGTACTGATTGCGAGTTCCAAAGAGCATCTTCAGCATTCGGTTACTGAATGGTATCAAGTGCTCATATGGACAGGAATGGCGCTGAACGTGAGTAACAGCAAGGTAATGCACGTTGGTAGGGAGCAGGAATCAATCCAGGTGGAATGTGAAGGGACATTCATGGACCAGACAGAGGAGTTCAGGTACCTGGGAGTCTTGTTTAGTAGGGATGGTAGGATTGACTAAGAGTTGCTGAATCGGGTGAGCGAGGCAAATAAAGCTTACAGTCTGATCAGGAATACTGTGTCGGTAAAAGAGAGGTCAGCAAGAAAGTAAAGATGACCATCTTCAAGAACGTTTACCTATCCCTTCTTCAGTATGGAGCAGAATCGTGGGCCATGCTGAATAAGCATGCAAACCGGGTTACTGCCGCCGAAATGAGATTTCTCCGTCGTGTTGAAGGAAAAACTAAGCGCAATAAAATAAAAAATGAATCAATAAAGAGCGGCTTAGAAATTCAACTCTTTCTAACTATATCGGCAGTTGAGTTGGTTTGACCATGTCTGCAGAAGAAGCGAAGGGGAGAAGATTAGGTGTTTGATGGAGGCCAAACCCGAGGGCCGCAGACCAAGGGACAGACCGAGAATAGGCTATTTGGAGTACATAGAACGACTGGCACAAAAGCAAGGTCAGTCAAGGTCATCTTCTATCTATAGCTCGACGCTGAAAGACATAAGAGCTTAAGATAAAGAAAAGAAGAAGAAAAGCTAAAAACAAAGCTGACGATATCCAAAAATATTGTTTAAAAATAAGTCAGGCCATCTTAGTAAACTGCATAAAATGATTGGAAAATGAGTCGAGTAAATTTCACGAAACTCTATTACAGAAAGAAGACAAAGTGGTCATTATCGCATATAAAAACGGCCTTGATGTAAAATGGCAATGCCCTCACAAGTGAAGCAGTCATGGTAAATATAACAATCACTCCTAAAAATAAAATGAAACATAGATCTTGCGAAGGATACTAAAGTCAAAATATACAGTTTACTAGTTCTATTATTCAAATAGTTATACACACCCTGGAATAAATACTTCAAGAAATGAATGTAATATATTATTTTAATTAAATTTACAAAACAGACAATTACAACTTAAGAAAAAATAAGAACTCTACTTAAAATCTGCAAAACGAAAATCCATTTTTGTATATAAAGCAAATGTTTCTACTAGTAATGAATGAGTTCAATGCCATACTTCCGGTCTGAGACCATTAGGCAACGTTCTTACTAATCACTAAAATACACGTTGGGATGCAGCCAGAATTCTAAAAAGACATCATCCTTCGGTTCTTTGCATTTGCAAGGAAACATAACTTATTTTTAAATAAATTGCATCACAATTTACTCGGAAATATACAAATTTATTTAGCCTTTAAAATTATTTCACCTCTTATTTCAAGATCAAATATAACTCACCAATGCAAATTACACCAAATTCACATTCTGCTATCATATTTTCACTGGCATTCAAACCTAATCAACTTAATTATAATGAGTAAATATATATTCTATGAGTGTAAATGTTTTTAGGGTTATTTAAAAAAAACACTGGAATTAATAACTAATCTTTTAACAAATATCGCAAACATTGCAAAATCACTTCAATGTTTAATGCATTACTATCACAACTTTATATTACTGACCTACTTTTGCATACACAGTGTCAGTAGGCCATTTCACAATGTCTGATTTTATGTCAAGTCTGTTCAATGATGCAAAGCTAGAGGGAAGTAAAATAAAATCAATGTTCTGTTTACTTCATTAACTGTAAACATTTTAGACAGATAAAAGGAACTTATTTGAGGAACCGTTTTGAATTCACCTAATACAATTCATCTCTTAATAATAGCTGAAATGCAATAAATATTCAATGTTTTAGCATCAACAACTAATGCCCAACACAGAAAACTGCTTTGTTGCAAGGCAGATTTCACGATTAACTATTAAGCTTTGTTTCTTTATGTGTAAGGTCATCTTTGGCCTTGAGATGGCACATACAGGTCAAAGGTAAATACACGGAACAAAATGTAAACTTAAAAGGTCCGAAATAAGTAATTCAGGTCCTGGATAGGCATGGTGAATTTTCTAATTAAATGCACCAACATTCTTATGAATAAGCATAATTAGATCAGCAAGGATTCTAACAATGACTAGCAAGTTAACCTCAAAACATGTTTAAAAAACACATGGTAGAAGATAAAAGTTATTTGCATATATAATTCGAATAAGCTGATTCACATGCAAAAAGTACCAAGTTTGTTCCGAAAAATCTAACATTAATTCTGTTACTGTTAGAAGAACTCCTTCGACACAAGACAATTAAAAGAACATAATTCAAAGATTAAATAAGTTTGAAATGTATAAATAAATTCTGAAAATCTATTGCTAAGTGTATTATAACACACTTAGGAATTAGAATGGAATCAATTAATTAAATGATATTTAACTTACAGAAAAAGTAGTGGCCGAGTTGTGAACGTGCAGTTATGGCTGTGACTTGATCACCCAGCACGCCCTTGATTATTCTTAGCATGAGGAAGTTTAATCTTCCTTCTTTAACACTCTTCAAAATAAATAAATGTATATATAAATAAAAACAAAATTTTGAATTATTCAATAACATCTCATTACAGTTTTATGTAATTTAAACTCACTTTTATAATTTGGAAAGATAACTCAACTGCTTCATATATATACACAACATATCACTTTAAGCACACACATACCCGCAACTAAATATTCATTCTCATAATAAAAAAGTAAAAATAATTATTTTATTATAAATTTGGAATAGTCCAAAAATGTTTAAACCTAGATAATTGAGAAAAATCAGATCATATGATTCATACAGTTCAAGCAATATGGTGAACTCGAAGCTGGCTGGGCGCTGATAGGGGGACCTTGAAGTTGTATATTATACTGAAAAGTTATGTAAACCAATTTAATTGCATTATTTATTTGTTTTATACTTTTTAAAATTACCAAGTTCCTTTACATTTACAATAGTGGTGATTTTTAAAATTATATTATAGGTAATGAAGAGGTGAATTTTCTTTATCTCGTAACTGCTGATTACATATCTCAGTGCGTAGAAATCGAATTAGGAGTTTTATCTTCATTTTATAACCTAGAACTTAATTGTCAGAGATTGAACTCTGACTGCATTCTTATAGGTACAATCTTCTAGAATTATAGAGCAATGTCTCAATCAATGGGAACAAATCAGAAAAATTATGGGTCAACCAATGAAAGAGTACCAAATGTATCCTTTTCTGGAGTACAGTTTAGTCCAACAGAGATGTTTGATTTGTCGGAAAATGTCACAGCAAATATCTACAGCATTAACTCACATAGCAAGAAGTTTGAGCAGGCATTAAAGGCAATAGGCACACAAAAAGATTCTCACTCGTTCAGAGAAGAAATGTAAGTATCCAATAAAGTATCTTTTTTGAGATTTAGTTAAATAAAAATAAATTATATGAAAACAAAAACTGTTTTTTTAGGCAGACTAATCTGCACAGTGCTAACAAAGTTGTAACGCAGACAACAAAGGATTTGTATAAACTGTCGTCAATAGTAAAGAAAGGTGACAAACGTCAAAAACTTCAAGTGGAAAAGTTAACCAATACGTTTAAAGAAGCAGTACAGATGTACAGCAAAGTACAGAAGGTATTGATAAATTTTGATTGGTCTTTTTCGTTATTAATTCCATGAAGAAATTGTAATAGTTGACCAAGAAATAGAAAACTTAATTTTTGTCTTAAAGAAGTTTCTACATCAACTTTAGAAACGATTTTAAAAATTTTGTTAGTGATATTACTTTATGTTAAACAAACTCGTAACTCGTTTGAAGGAGATTCAGTTTTTTGCATTCTACTGAACACGTATGTAAGTGTTGTTTGTTTGTGGTTTAGTTTTATTTCAGGGGCAAATCGTGCTGTTTACGATAGTACTTGAGAGTTGGAATCTAGCCAAATATTGTTTTATTAGGGTTATGTAGCACCTTCCATTATGATTCAAAAGGTTTGAACGTGGCCCTACAAACACTTCATGTCCTATTTCGAAAGAGTGTAACTAGCGAAAGATGTGTAGAGGGAAAAGCTACAAACCAAATCCACTGCGGTGGGACCCAGATGACCTTTTTGAATATATTGTGGATCGTTCTGATGTGGTGTGTGTTCGAGACTCTAGACTATTATTATCATTATTATATAAATATTTATGTATGTATGAGCAAATGGTGAGTCGGTGCGTTGGTGATCCTACAGTTTTGCGCATATTCAGTATCATCAAGTCTTATGTTTGCTACTAACTCTTCCTTTTATTTGTGCATGTGAAACTTTCATATTTGGCGATATGCTTTATGTCTAACCTTTGGAAATATTTATTCCAATTAAGAAGAATATAAATGTGAATAAAAAAATTAAAAAGCGAATTTAAGAGAATATTAGCTGTATTGAAAAGTATAAAAAGTAGTACATTTATTGGAGAATTAACTCCTTAAATTTGGTGTATTATTAACAAGTAGACTATGTTGTCTACTGTTGATGATAGATATTTAGAAAAGTGAGGTTCGACTAATACTAGTACACTTTGGCCATGCCTCACAATTTTCATAAGAGTTCGTTACATAGCAAAAATCTCACAAAAACTGAAAATGAATGTAAAACTTGGATTTAAAACTATAGCTTTTAAATAATCTAGTTTAGGTTAAGAGAGAGATAATGTTAGAGAAGAAGCTATAATAAAATTGGATAATTTATTTCGACATCATTTCCCATCTGTTTAATTTTGAGAAAACCCTACTAGTTTCTGTCATTTTTAATTCCTTTTCTATGTTGTTAATTTTCTTTAATAATTCAGTGTTCGTGAGCTATTGTAGATTCAAATAATATTAATGAAGATTTTTCAAATTTCGTTATTCATACGAATTTAACTGTTTTTTTTTTTTTAAAAACTCCTTTAAGAAAAAGTGAAGTTGGATGCAATATAACCTTCCCAGTGATGGATATATGAGCACCCTTGGGTGATTACTTACTCAAGCCCAATTTTTTTTACGATTATTACCAGTTAACGTATTTGTTCACACTCAAGGCTCATTTTCATTCATAACACCCATTAACCCTAAAACTAACAGATCCTTTCATAAATAATTGGAAGAAAGAGGCCATGTCAGTTCATTTAACACTGATACATTGGTAAATATGAGCCTCATGTCTCCAAAATTCTGTAGCCACACATTCTCTATATAATGAGATCTCCAAATCCGAAGTGACTGTTACGACTAAGATGCTGAACGACTAAATTGCTGCAAATACTATCTCTACAGAACCTATATGTATTACATTGTAAAGTAATGCCTAATTTGTCAGGAGGTCCTTGCGTCCAACTGTCGATCAGGATTGTGGTCGGAGGCAGTTAATCGGGATTCGAACCAAGTACCATTATACAATTCAGCTTGGATGCCTCTCAACTACAGTGGGGTCTTCCTTACTGTAGTTAGTATATGAATATTAGGTGTGTCATGTAAATATTATTCATGTTGTTGGGCGGGGATAACGCAGTAACACCAAGATCTCTGAAGTAATTGCAGATCCATTTTCCTCTGTAGAACAAAATTACCTAGATATTTGCCAAGACCAGAATACACTTTTATAGCAAAACAATTAATTAATTCCAAAATTGATGTTAATACCCAATAACTTATTCCATTGTCTCTTTTGTCCCGTAAAGGTATAAATATGAACGGAAGTCTTCAAAACAGTGCTTCATCTTAGAGTTTATAGTGTTGTTATGGTTGCGTCCGCTGAGCTGGAAAGCATCAAAGATATTTTCCATGATAGCGTGCTTCATTTTTTAGTTATCTACCGGTTTCGGGCGTTCGCCCATCATCAGGATCTCTCACACTGTTTTATCAAAACATAGGCGAACGCCCGAAACCGGTCGATGACCACAAAATACAGCAGGCTATCACGGAAAAGACTCTGATGATTTATAAGCCTTATTCAGTTTATTGCATTAGACATAAATACACGCTTTAATCTACTCATCCAAATCAAAATTGTTTTTTAAATACTTGATTATTATAAATGTTCTCTTATAAAACTTGTCTAATTCATTATGTTCTTTGTCCAGGTGGATAATATTTCTATTACAGATTTAGTTTCGGAATGTTATTTAAGTTCTGGTTATGAAGACCTAATAAATTTCTTGTTTGAAACGTTTCATTTAATTTCAAATCTTCATCGTACTAATAAGGCATATAGATGGTTTCATTGGGACTTAAAGTAAACTGTATCATTATATCATTTTAGCACTGATGAAAATAAAAATCTAACTATTTGCAAGAAACTGATAGAATTTGTTGTGGTGGTTGGTTCCGCAGAGCTGGAAAGCATCAGAGACATTTTCCGTGGTAGCTTGCTTCATTTTGTGGACATCGACCGGTTTCGGGTGTTCGCCTATCTTCGGGATGCGTTCAGTTTACACACTATGTAAACGCATCCTGAAGATGGGCGAACGCCCGAAACCTGTCGATGACCACAAAATGAAGCATGCTACCACGGAAAATGTCTCTGATGATAGAATTTGCTTTGAAATTTCCATGAATTTCTAATGGAATTAAAAACTTCTTAAAAACTTCCCGATGACACACACTGTAGAATAAAAATTATCAAGATAACTTAAGTGTTTTAATGCATACCGTACAGGAACATCAGTTATAATACTGATAATCTTCAATGCCAAATAGTAGATCATTGTTAAGGTAAATATGTATATATATATATATATATATTGTGTTTCACAGCAACTCGTCGAAAAAATGACGCAAAATTTTGTGCCATCCGAAATAGCGCGAAGAGATGATGAAGAGGCTGCGTTTAGACTGTCACAAGGTGCTGTTGGTGGAAACGATGAACTCAGCAAGGCTGAACTGCGTCAAGACACCAAGGCTTTAGAATTTGAACAGGGTTTATTATTAGAACGAGAGCAACGAATAAAAGAAATAGAAAGTTGTGTGATAGATATCAATCTGATAATGAAAGAGCTTTCTTCAGTGGTATTCAAACAGGCTGAAGATATCAGTAAGAACATTTTATTCTTTCGTTCATATCCATTTATTCACTGTCCATTACAGTAATGTATCTATCATAGTTATAATTATGTTTGTGGAGCTAGTTGGGAATCTATTTTCCATACTTGTTACAAAAATGTAAAAAATGTGCATTTAATTACCTCATTAAGGGACATTACTATTCAAAAAGTGGACGGTCCGTCGCGTACCAAACAGTTGCATAGCAGAATTCTTCATATCTGGATTGAAGGATCTTGGGTCTAACTGATGTATGATTCATATAACGGCTGCCATCTAGGGCGAATAAATCTGGGACCACCTGTCTCCAAGGTACCGCATCCCATTCCAGTGTAATTCTTGGTCTTCTGATACCGGTAGTATATTCCGAATATTGCCTCAAAATCAGTGAACCATCGCCGCATTTCATGCTGGAAAATCCTTGATCTCTTTGCTCTCTTCTAGTATTATAGTTTTGGCGTAGCAAGAATTTTTCTTAATAACTTGATAAAACGTACAACAGTAAATGCTAGCAATATTTAATTACTACATCGAGATAAAAATTATACTACTTATACAGTCCATTGAAAATAGATAATAAATAATATATGCTATGCATTTACTGTACATGTTTGATGTGAGCAGTGGAAGATACTTCCTTCCTACTAGCTCCACAAACTGTTGGTACCAAGAAGTTAGGAGGTTGGACCATAGATCTTGCTGGCAAGGAATACGGTGCTTTAAGGCTGGCCGTCCTCGGCTTTTGTATACGACACCCAGTTCTGGCCTTTAGGTTTTTACAAAAACTAGAGATTTTGCCCAAACAAAACAATGGAAGGTATGCAAATGCTCGGAACACCTGCACTTGGGGTCAATTTTATTCAGCTTTCATAAGCAGGCCTTTAAGAATTTTGCCTTATTTTTCAAAAAGTAAGAAGTATATATAAACTTTTTATTTTCTTAAATTTGCTATAATCTTTTGTTATAATTTTCATTAGAACGACTTCCAAATTAAGAAAGATGAATATAAATTATAGCTTCTGAAGCATAATGTAGTGTTTCTTTGTTGTTTTTCTTAAATCATGTTTGTAATCTATTGTGGTTAATAATATTTAACTATTTTTATTTTAGATTCAATAGAAAACGCAATCGAGGATATACATAGTAATGTCGAAGCAGGAAATGAAGAACTGGAGAAAGCGGCCTCCTATCAGGTATTTTACTTTTGGTCTTGATTTTAACGCAATTGACATCTGCATTATTACTTCGCTTGAAGAAGCGACATACAAGCGCCGCGATAGCGTAGTGGTCAGATTATGAAAAGCATGCTGTGCAGTAGAACGAAACAAGATTAGGTCTTATCTTGGATTTATAACATTTATTAATACCTAGTAACATAGAATGGAATATTTATGTTAACCACCTTTTCTAATTTACCTGATTGGAATTTTGAAGAGGAAAAAAACATCTGATAATAGAATTATTTTACTTTTAGGAGATTTCAGCAGTTAAGTGGCCACTTAGTCCGATCACTGAAACTAAATATCTACGCGAGAAATCATTGGAATACAAAGTGATTTCCAAATTGTTTTAAGTTGTATGCTAATGAAAAATTCATTGTCCTCTTTATAATTGGCGATATTGGTCGCCCAAGGTGCCGTGCAAAACATTTCCTGATCGTCATTTGAATTAATACAAACTTAAGGAGAAATCTAAAATAATACGAGTTTTTTTCTCTTCATTAGATCCTGCATTTTTTGTGGTTCACGTGTAAACGTTCACTCAGTTTCGAACTTATATTTCGGCATGTGAAAGTGCCAACTACGACTGCATAGTCAGAATACTCTCTAGACTGTGTATGTAGGAAGTAGTGAACCAACCATTTCACTAGAGGGTCGACGTCCTTGAGGGTCCGACCTTACAATACGAATGACACCCTGATACTCCCTGGACCTACACAATAATACACATATACTGCCTTCAAATTTGATGTGCGCAACTACCACGGTTTAGCAAATCAGCAGGCTATCGCTCTAGTTCACCACGAACACTGACAACCAAAGATGCACAATAGATATTTTAAGTTGCTGCTTTATAGCCGTCACCTATGTAAATCTAACATGTAAGCTCTAACTTATGATCCTTTATTCCTGGAAAGTGGCAGTTACGTCTTCGGCGATCTTGTGATCACTCCTCTGTTCACATTTGTGTACGTACATGAAAACGCTGGTCACTTGTAATAAAAATGTAAAAACAGTTTTTCTTTATAACGATGAAATCAATTTCTCTAAAATCAAATTCTCTTTGTTGACTGTTTCAGAATAAACGGAGACGAACTACGTGTATATTATTTGGAATTTCTGTGGCAGTTGGTATAATCTTGGCCATTATTATCGCTGTTTCGTTACGAAAGTAAAACTAACTATTATCTGTGATATTATTAATTAGTATCTAATTACTATATAATTATTATTTAATCCATCAGTAATGAATTGTCTACATTTGCCTGATTTATTAGAAACAAACGTAAGAGAGAATGCCCTAAAACAAAAAACTGAATTACTCATACATGGAAGTAATTATTTGCTTTTTTTAACATAATTTATTTTTCGAATCAAAAGAGAAAAGACGCTTGTTTTTATGGAATAGTCAAATTATTCGTTTTATCTATTTTTTTAATATTTTCATTTACAAATATTGCATTCCGTTTTCCTGTATGTTCTTATCTAGCTCTGTTGAGTTTGTTTTTTGAATTATAATTTTTTTTTTTAAGTAAACAATAACTGTTTCAAGTATTATAATTTATTCTTCTTACCGATTAAAAGAGTTTAAAAGCAAAAAACAAAACAGTCTCCTCCGTAAAAGTAAAAAAATAATAATAAAATCTGCTAATTAGCAGAAAGGAATACGCTAGTCTACACAAACATTTAATATCATTTACTCTTACAAAAAAAAAAAAAAAAGATGATTAGTTATTCAATAGAAATTTACTAAACAAAACAAACTTATATTGGATAAACAAAAAAGATTCAACAAGAAATGTTTATTAAAGCTCGATGAAGGGACAGTTTTTTACAAGAAATACCTTCTAGGGGGACAAAGGTAATTTCATTTAAACAAAATGTATATTAAGGGTAATAATTTTTGAACCCTTGTCAGGATTAAATTGCAATTTTGCTATCAATATCAGCTGATGATTAATTTAAAATCAGCTACTTGCTATGGTTACTATATAGTTGGGGAAATTGGGAATTAAGCGGCCTCTATACGGTCAATAATATTGTCAATAACAGTATTGACAGTATAACCATCAATACTCGTGCTAACCAATCACAATACTTCATTACCTTACGCGATCAATATTATTGAAGTAACGAAGTTTGTGATTGGTTAGCACGAGTATTGATGGTTATATTGTCAATACTGATATTGACAATAATATTGACCGTGTACAGACCGCTTTAGTATTTTGTTTTTAACATTTTGGCATTAACCCTTATATTGGTGCAGCAGCGCGTACGAAACCTTGTATGTTATACTTCTAATTTTATATTTTATTGTTTATTGATTCATTTGTTAAACATTCGGTTAGTTTATAGCTAAATTAGACTGTGTTTATTTAGAGGGCTAAATATCATTAAAACAGCCAAAAATTATTTTTCCATATTTTTAAAAAAATGAAAACTAGTATAGCTTTTCCTAAACTTTTCCATTATACTTGGCACTCCTTTGTTATCGGATAGTTCAGATGCCCAAAATATATCTCACAGGGGAATCGCAGGGAAATGAGTCAGGTGCATGGGAAGTGATACATCCCCCCAGAATAAGGCATAAATATACTTTCAATAAGAAAATATTACCATAATATATTCTAGATTTCCAATTATCTGTGTCTGCATGGAGAGGGCTTTCAATCAAGAAATGCTACTGTGTAATTATTCAACACTTTTTTTTACATGATGCCTAGAAATATTTCTGCTTCCACCTCTGATTTTAGCATTTTCTGCCAGAAAAACTGCAGATAAAATATTTGGTTTTAATTTCACATTATTCTCTTGCAAAGAGGTGTTTATAAAAAAAGTTTTATTTTACTATTGCTACTCTTTGTAGACATCTCGATTATTGCTCTTGGATCTCTTTGAATATTAAGATAACTTGGCACAATATTAATTATAATGAATGATTCTACTTCATTCTTTTTAGAGAATCCATTGACTTGTTCTGTTTTTTGTTTTTTTTTTTTTTTAAAGACGAATAATGACTAGCAAAATTATATAACGATTAATTTCTATTGTTTTATATTAGAATACATGTATTTGGACTTTAAGGTTGAACGGCACAAAATGGTCTGAATTTTGGGCCTATATTAATGTTTAAGTTCTCATAAAGAGTTTGGTTCCTTCTGAATAAAACAAGTCTAATTATAATTTACAAAAACAAAAATACAAATTTTGTATATATTAAGTATAATTCATATCATAACGATAAAAGAAAGTGTAATCGAGAACGTTTTTTAACTCGATCAGTTACATGGAACAAATCGAAATGCTAGCTGAGATACTTCAAGCTTAAGTTTTATTATTTCAATAAAATGATCGCATTTATGATGTAAAGCTTTATTATTAATATAGTAAAAATTATAAAACGCAAAACTTTTTATATTTCTTTAAATTTTAGTTAATTTTCATTGTTGGCCATTGAGAAAAATTTCAAAAACAAATTCGATTCTTTTGTTACAATTGTTTATACTGTAAAGAAATTGAAGTCTTAAGGCTTTACATTTATAATCTCTGTTTTGCTTTATTTCTGCATTTCATTTATTACAGATTCAATAATTTCATTTTTTAAAGTAATCCCCCCCCCATCACAAATTTTATATATATATAAAGTTGTATTATTAATTGTTATGACATAATTATTATTTGTATTTCTTTATTGCAGGCCTGCTTGCATCGGGTTTCTAATTTGTAATTCATAAAATAAGAGAGAAAGTAAAAATAGAAGTACTGAAATGTTTATATCTTTTCTTAAAAAACGTTTAGCTCATCTTCAAATTTTGAATAATATATTTAATAGATAAATTTATTTTACATTAAAATTACTTATACTTGATGGAAGTAGTCATTATATTACTATGTTAGATTTGTGTTTTAGGTAGAATTTTTTTTTTATTCCTCCCAAATTCAAATAATTTTGTTTCACATATTCAACAATTTGGTTTTACCTGGTATTTCCTTTTGCATATTCCTTTTTTTCCAGACGACGGATAAAATATATCCAGCATTGCGGACCCATCCACTTATTCAACAATTGTTTTAGTATAAAATTGATTTACTATTGTTTATTAGTTGCAAGTGTTTATTCGGCCAGAAAGTGTTGTTTAAAGAATGCTATTTCCGGTTAAACTTATTGAAATTATATTTCAAATATCTGCGGGCGGTGTTAATAATGACGTTAAAACAGTATTTAAACAATAACAATATTTATTTAGTTTAGTAGAAATAAAAAAAAAAGTATTTTTGTCGGGAGAATATGTTTAAGCTGTTTATTAAAAAATGTATCAAAGATATTTCTTGATTTCATATTCTTTGTCCGAGTACTTTGCACTTTTTTATTTATTTAGATATGTTGGTTCTACTTGTTTTTTATTGTTGTTAATCAGGTCCTCATGATAATAAAAAACAAAACTACTACCGATTTTTCACTAAAAAGTCGGAACATTGAAAATGTTTTATGGTGTTTGCTGCTTATTATGTATGTAATCAGAAAACACCTTTTATAGGAATCATTCAGCCCACCCAACAGCATTTCACCCCTCACCTCGCCGCCACCATCATCACTTTGTATGACGGTTTTGTATGCGGCTTTTCGCGTTGGGTTTTCACCCAATAGGTTCCGGTAATAAACCTTTCAATGTTAAAATATATTGTCGAATGCGTTATTGAGATAATTTTTCTTTTTCTTCACTTGCTAAACGTATCTCACTAATAATAATCCAACTATTCTTTCTACAAAAAACAAATCTGTAAGTATTGTTTTACAATTTTAACTGTTACCAATTATAAGAGAAAATAACATTGCCATTAAAAGGCTTTTCCATGGATTCAAAATTTGTTGCTGCCGATAGAAGGGTTAAATGAATTATAGCTCGACCAAAATATTTGAACATCAAAATGAATACGCTCGATGCGCTGTTCAGTCAAAGCAAACATTATATCAGATAAGGTCATGAAGATTGCTTGATAACTTATAAATTTTTGCCCGCGATTAGCGTTTATTCCGACTTAGTTTAATTTATTTTATTTAACTTAAAAAAAATTGTTTCTAAATTATGATGAAAAATGTGTGATCACACTCAAGAATTGATTTCAAACGTTTATGCACCCGATAACTTTCGTATTCTTTGGACCAGAATCGGCTGTAGTTCCTTAACTTACCGATGTTCAAGAATTTTGGTCGACCTACAGTTATTTGTTAAAACAACAGTAATTTCACATATATTCTCAGTAGTTATTTATTTATTACATATATGGAAATATTTATTGTTCAGGTCAAAATGTTTGTGTACTTTAAACCTTATACTTAAGTCATCAGGGAACAAAATAACAGGAAAGAAGAGTGCAGTGTTTATTCTGTTAAATCTTGCCGAATATAAAGTCAAATTAATAGCTTTGGATTAAATTCAGACACAAAAGAAAGAAAAACGAAATTAGAAAGACTGGCAATATAAATCTTTAAAGCACTTTTACCATTACGGCGATATATTACCTAAGATCAAGAAACTTTTTTAGCTATAAATCTAGTATAATCTCCCAAATAACGCCTTAAATATCCTTAAAATAAATAAATAAAAATTATATATTTATAACATTTAGCTCCCATACTAATTATTAACTTTCGTTTTTATTTATTATTATTTATAAAATTATTTTATACAAAATGATGAGAAACTCTTTATTGCTTAATCTTTACTTAATGATGATTATATAAGAAATATAAAGGGAAAAAAAACAGTATTAAATGACTACCGTTATTATTATTGAGTTACAAACAAAAACATGTGTTGCCTTCATCACATAGCAAGCGCTATAATCTTGGCCGCGTTGTGCTGTGATCAATTAATATTTTGATTATATTCTTTTTAGCGATTTATATCGACAAGAATGTCACTTTTTTTTCGTTTCTTATGTTATTCAACTCTTTATTTAGAGAGAAAAATAATTAGTTGTTATGTTTATATAAATTAGTTATTAAAAACTTTTTAAAATAATGAATTTGTTTATATTTTTCAGTTAACACCAATGCAGAGCACTATAAAGGTCTAACCTTTATTATATTCCTTTAATAATTTATATTTACTATAATAATTCTTCAGTTATTTAACCAACTATATCAATAGACGAATTATAAACATAATGAGAATTTCGAAAGTAAAAGTACATACCAGAAGTAAAAAAATAATTATTTCATATCTCTTACTTGTTTTGAACCCAAAGTTTTTTCCCCCATTTTTAAAGTTGTCGTTACACAAACATCTAAGAATTACAGATTGCTGAAAAATTTAAAGTAAACATTGCTTAGCAATATTGCCAGTGATTCTGTGTTTTAAGTTTTAAGGCTTAGGCAGTATACAGCTGACTTACCAATGCGAAACAGCTTACTGGAAATGGGTGATTCTGCACATTTCGCAGCATCCTCCTATATTATGTGAATACAAAAAAATCTGGCACGATACACTCACACAACTTTCTCTTAATCCAGTTTTCAAAATTGTGATTGACAAATTTAATTGTTGTGGTTGGTTCCGCAGAGCTGGAAAGCATCAGAGGTATGTGGTCAACGACCGGTTTCGGGCGTTCGCCCATAATAAGGATGCTTTTTATCAAACAGTGTGATAAGATAGATTTGCACAAGCAAATTCAGTTGATACACTGGTTTTTTAAATGTTTTTGTTAGGGCAAGACAAACTCACGCACGTTTTTAAAAAACGGCATTAAGAATCTTTCAGAACTAACAATAAATTAGGCAACAAAATCCGCATTTGTAAATGTTGCAGGACTGTAGCATCATTTACGTTGGCCAGACAGGCAGAAAATCAGGAAACGATTTGCCGAACACATCAGATCATACAAGTACAACAAAGCTGACTCAAATTATGCCAGTCACCTAAACACGAACAAACACAAACCCGACACACCACCACGATAAAATTAATACACCCAGGCGAAAAAGGACGACGACTGGCTTGAATTAGGTAAACACAAGGCACAAAACCTTATAAACGAACAGGCTATTCAAAACCAGTGCAGTGAACCACTATTCAAAACCATCTTCCCACAATAACAATAAAAAACGCAATTAACATTACACAACTCACCTGAACCAAATAGGTTTTAAGCCTGTACATACGAATCTAACTGCCTTTAAGTTGTACATAGGTGAATAATGTATGCAAGTCGAGAAAATAAAATGTTAATGTGGAGTGTATGTTACATTAAGGTTGGGTAACACATATATAATTTTTCAATGACATATTTATGAAAGTCTGTACTTAAGCTCGTTTATTGTTATATTTAGGCGTCTGAAAAGCCCATATTTAAGTATGGCGTGTGTGAATTATGAAAGGTGAAATGTGGAATGGAATGCGTAATTATCAAACAACTTGCTATAATGATTGTTCAACAACATATTTATTTATCTATACTATCAGACGATCATTCAGCTCGTATTTTATCATTTCTTGTCAGTAACTATTTCACAATAGCCCACGGATGACACAGTGTTATTTCGCTCTGTTATAAAGAAATAAATATATAGTAAGATAGTATGAATAGTACTATGGATAAAGGAGACTCTCCCGGTTGTCCCCTCTGCAACAGTGGCGAGAAAATTGACAAGGACCAGCTATTGGTCTGCCGCAAAATTAATATAATACTAGACCCAGGCGTTTCAGAATTGCGCCGAAGACACAATTATACTGGGCTGCTAGAACAATGCTGGGGGAACTCCCCAGCGTTGAAAAAATTGGCGTAAGAAAAAAAAAGTATGAATAATTAATTATTAGGTAAATCTTCAAAAAACATAGTTTGTTACACATCCCAACGTGCTGGATGTTTCCATTTTTAAAGGGTACAATGTGCCCCTTTTAAGACCAAAACATGTGTTTTCCCAATCAGGTACCAACATCCGTCTTAACCTAGTTAGGCCCTAACAAAAGCATTTAAAATCCAGTGTATCAACTCTGCAATTTTTTTTTGCATCCCACATGTTTTTAGTTTAACATAGGATGCAAAAAAATGCACATTTTTGTTACCCATGTTATCACACTGTTTGACAAAAAGCATCCTGATGATAGGCGAACGCCCGAAACCGGTCGATGACCACAAAGAGAAGCAGGCTATCATCGGACAAATTTAACAGTTCATCATCATCATAATCACTCCTCTTCCACCGCCTAAGCAGTATGAGGAGGAAGTTTACATAGCCTCTTCCAAATTTGCCGGTCATGTACTAGCTCATACAAATTTAATAGTATACCAAATTTAATGAAATTCGCCGGTGTTTTTATGGAGAAAATCGCAAAAATTGGATAAAACTGCACATTTTATTATATTATATATTTATTATATATATTATTAAATATATTATTATATATATAATGTGCATTGGATAAAACTTCAGTAAAAACAGACATCCGTTTACTAATTTTCTTGAAACTCGGAATTTTGGCAATCTATTTATTTCTAATTAATTTTGTTTGGATGATAGATTACTATAATCAACTACGATAGCACTTTAGAGAAAAACATAACCCTACACCTCTCTACCAACAACCCCCTTATTAAATGACTACCAGAAGAAATGTTTCAAATAAAAGCTATAGCTTTTTACATGTGCAGTTCACATTTCAAGTTGAAAGAAATTGGTTGGATTCGTTTTAGAGAAAATAGCAGAAAATTGAAAAATACTACCAGGTAAAAACGCACTTCCGGTCATCCGACTTTTTCAAACTCGGAATTCAACAACATATTTAATTGTAATTAATATTATTTAGATGATGGAATTGGGTAATAAATTGAAATAGCACTTTAGAAGAAACCGTTAGCTCACCCCTCCCCCAAAAGTACCTTTTAATATTTTCTCGGAGAAATGTTTCAAATAAAATTTGTAGCTCTTTGTATGTGTAGTTGATATACCAAGTTTCAAGAAATTCGTTGGAGCCATTTTTGAGAAGATACCAAAAAAGTAAAAAAAAAAATTCAGTAAAGTGCTACTTCCGGTTAAGGAAATTTAACAGATAAGCTACGGTGATACCTAAACGGAATATCCGTTTGAACTTTCTACGATTTTTCGTTTTGAGCTATTCTTTTCACATACACCCACACCCAGGCACATACATACAACAGTTTTCTAAAACCACTTTTTTTGGACTCAAAACGGATATTTCTGGTGAAAACTCGATATCGAAAATTTGACACTATATGCTTTCCTCTAAAAAGAAATTCGGATGACCCTTTTCTTGATAAACAGCAAAAAATATATTGCTATTTTATTTAAAGATTTACACCCTACCTTTCATTGTATCCAAAAAACTTGAAAAAATCATGTTTAAAAAATTATAAAATAAACTTTATTACCACCTTATAATGGATTTAAAAATTTCGATTTTATAGTTTCGTGAGGAAAAAAGATAAAGATGTCTTGAAATGAACAAAGATATGTGGACGTGGGATGTGGTAAATACGGCCACCAAATAAGGTAGGTTATCATAATAAAAAAAAAAAAAACTGTTTTCCAGCACTGCGGATCTTGGAAACCCATTTATTCACCTGGAATGTGATGCGTTACTCCCCAAAAACACTATGGAGGTTAAGGATTGAATCGCTAACATTAAACGAGTGACACTTTTGCTACCAAGACTATAAATTCCCGCTGTTAAAAGAAATGCAGAGAAAAAGGAAAAATAAATAAATTTTAACTGTATTTTGTATTTTTATTATAATTTAAAGTTTCGTAAATAATGCGAGGGAATATAATATAGATTTCTCAACTAAATTAAAAAAAAAAATTATTACAATATTATAATTGGCCTATGACCGGCCAACCACTGATGCGGTCTTAACCAGAAGAGGTGTTTCATTACAATTATCCCAAAATATTATAAATTAATCAAAAAGCGAAACACTGAAACACTTATAATCTTTGGTTGAATTTCTCTATTCTCTGTTCAACAATCGTTACATGGAAGTGACATTTTTTAAAAAAAAGAAAACGGTACATACAGAATGTATTGCATTAATATAATAAAGAGCGAAAAACATTTAAAAAAAATTACTAAATAGGAGACAGTCTCTGAAGAGTCAATCGGACAGCAAAGTGGAAACATTGACTGAACGAAGGCGATATGAATTCATCATTATATTTTCTCTTTGAATAAGATCATACTATTTCTTCATATACATATCTTTTCCACGAAAATGATGTCATCACTTTACCTCTTAATTAATTTTAATTTTTTGTTTAATCACAAATACACAGATCTTTCTATACTAATTATACGTATATTAACATTTTTTTTTATCGAATTTTTATATTTTAAAATACTAACTACATATTTTCTGTATCGTTTTCAATTTTTAATAATTGTTTCATTACAAATTACACTAAAAAATAAAATAAAAGAAAGAAATTGTTATCAGATCATTTGGAGTATCATTGGGTCATTTCAGTTAAAATAATATATTACAAATTGGATTTGGAAAAAAAAAATACAATTTTCTTAATCCTTTAACTGCTATTTATGGAAGGAGTTGGAGAGTTAAGCACTGCTCACACAGTTAAGTCTCAAAAAGTACTGTAGAACTTTAATAGTTGTTGTGGTGGTTGGTTCCGCAGAGCTGGAAAGCATCAGAGACATTTTCCGTGGTAGCCTGCTTCGTTTTGTGGTCATCGACCGGTTTCGGGCGTTCGCCCATCTTCAGGATGCGTTTTCCAGACAGTGTGCCAACACAGACTCGTACAGAGACTTAGCTTCACACTAACTGAGGTGTGTTTTTAAATAGTAAACTCTTAAACTAGGTAAAGGGATGTGGCCAGATGGGTGGGAAAACACGTGTTTGGGTTGTTAAAGGGCAAATTCTTTTCTTACAGTGGACGCGGGGGTCTAATCTTTAAACTCTGTTGTTGGAGGGAGACTTATTTCACGATTAACTAACCAAAATACTAAAATATACAAAAAATAAAAAATATAAAATAAGATGAACAAAATAAATCTAAATAAAACTAGACAACGATTAAACTAACATTTTAAAATTCGTTCATTCGTTTAAAACTGAACGATTTTTTATATAATTAAACTAAGTTTTCCCAGTTCCAAAGAATTAAGAAATTCCAGTCATTCTTTCACTTTTCCACGCAACCCTCACATCCTCGCAAGCACGCATACCTAATTATGTTTTCTTATATAATTAAGTTTTTTATTGTGCATCCCACAAAGCATGTCACATCATCCACTCACATACATCCTCCAAATACTCAATATAACTCATCCAACATATTTTTACTCAATAAAACATCCAAATATTTTTCACATACACCCGCTGTTGTTGGAGGGGGACTTACTTCACAATTAACTAACCAAAATATTAAGAATTTACAAAAATAAAAATAAAAATAAAAAATAAGATGCACAAAATAAATCTAAATAAAATTAAACAACGATTAAACTAACATTTTAAAATTCATTCATTCGTTTAAAACGGAACGATTTTTTATATAATTAAACTAAGTTTTCCCCGGTTGTTAAGTTTTTACTCAATAAAACATCCAAATATTTTTCACATACACACGCTGTTGTTGGAGGGGGACTTACTTCACGATTAACTAACCAAAATATTAAGAATATACAAAAATAAAAATAAGATGCACAAAATAAATCTAAATAAAATTAAACAACGATTAAACTTACATTTTAAAATTCATTCATTCGTTTAAAAGTAAACGATTTTTTTATATAATTAAATTAAGTTTTCCCATTTCCAAAGAATTAAGAAATTCCAGTCATTCCTTCACTTTTTCACGCAACGCTCACATCCTCGCAAGCATGTATACCTAATTATGTTTTCTTATACAATTAAGTTTTTTATTATGCATCCCACAAACCATGTCACGTCATCCAAATACTCAATATAACATCATCCAACAGTTTTACTCAATAAAACATCCATTTTTTTTTTTTTTTTTTTTTTTGTTTTTTTTTTTTTTTTTTTTTTTTTTTTTTTTTTTTTTTTTTTTTTTTTTTTTAGCATCCGATGTAGTTGCTTTTCTGTATATTCCGTACTCTATTTTATGGTCGGTTCTTGTGAGTTTCATGTCTAAGAAGTTGAGGGTGTTTTTCGTTTCTTTTTCGTTCCTTGATTTTTCGTCCGGTGGGGCAGACCGGCAGAAAAATCAAGGAACGATTTACCGAACACATCAGATCATACAAATACAACAAAGTTGACTCAAATTACGCCAATCACCTAAAAACTAACAAACACAAACCCGATGACATAACGACCACGATGAAAGTAATACACTCTGGCCACAAAGGACGACGACTTGACATAGTAGAACAACTCGAAATATATAAACGAAAAACACAAAACTTAATAAATGAACAGACAAAATTTGCTAGTGAACCATTATTCAGAACACTCTTCCCACAATAGCAACAGAAACACAATTACACACGCAACAAATAGTTCTTAAATAGATTTTAAGTTTAAGTTTAGCTTTAAATCTACTATGCATGTATAACTTTACTAGTTTAGATATATATATATATATATATAATTAAAAAAAAAAAAAAAAAAAAAAAAAAAAAAAAAAAAAAAAAAAATTGGATGTTTTATTGAGTAAAAATATGTTGGATGATGTTATATTGAGTATTTGGATGACGTGACATGGTTTGTGGGATGCATAATAAAAAACTTAATTGTATAAGAAAACATAATTAGGTATACATGCTTGCGAGGATGTGAGCGTTGCGTGAAAAAGTGAAGGAATGACTGGAATTTCTTAATTCTTTGGAAATGGAAAAACTTAATTTAATTATATAAAAAAAAAAAAAAAAAAAAAAAAAATCGTTCACTTTTAAACGAATGAATGAATTTTAAAATGTAAGTTTAATCGTTGTTTAATTTTATTTAGATTTATTTTGTGCATCTTATTTTTATTTTTGTATATTCTTAATATTTTGGTTAGTTAATCGTGAAGTAAGTCCCCCTCCAACAACAGCGTGTGTATGTGAAAAATATTTGGATGTTTTATTGAGTAAAAACTTAACAACCGAGGAAAACTTAGTTTATTTATGTAAAAAATCGTTCAGTTTTAAACGAATGAATGAATTTTAAAATGTTAGTTTAATCGTTGTTTAATTTTATTTAGATTTATTTTGTGAATCTTATTTTTTATTTTTATTTTTGTAAATTCTTATTTTGGTTAGTTAATCGTGAAGTAAGTCCCCCTCCAACAACAGCGGATGTATGTGAAAAATATTTGGATGTTTTATTGAGTAAAAATATGTTGGATGATGTTATATTGAGTATTTGGAGGATGTATGTGAGTGGATGATGTGACATGCTTTGTGGGATGCATAATAAAATACTTAATTATATAAGAAAACATAATAAGGTATACATGCTTGCGAGGATGTGAGGGTTGCGTGGAAAAGTGAAAGAATGACTGGAATTTCTTAATTCTTTGGAACTGGGAAAACTTAGTTTAATTATATAAAAAATCGTTCAGTTTTAAACGAATGAACGAATTTTAAAATGTTAGTTTAATCGTTGTCTAGTTTTATTTAGATTTATTTTGTTCATCTTATTTTATATTTTTTATTTTTGGTATATTTTAGTATTTTGGTTAGTTAATCGTGAAATAAGTCTCCCTCCAACAAGAGAGTTTAAAGATTAGACCCCCGCGTCCACTGTAAGAAAAGAATTTGCCCTTTAACAACCCAAACACGTGTTTTCCCACCCATCTGGCCACATCCCTTTACCTAGTTTAAGAGTTTAGTATTTAAAAACACACCTCAGTTAGTGTGAAGCTAAGTCTCTGTACGAGTCTGTGTTGGCACACTGTCTGAAAAACGCATCCTGAAGATGGGCGAACGCCCGAAACCGGTCGATGACCACAAAACGAAGCAGGCTACCACGGAAAATGTCTCTGAACTTTAATAGTGATTACAGCTGTCTTTCAGTTATGTGTTTGGGCTTATAAAAGTTTTATAATTTCTTAGAATTAAGATATAAGCTAATCAGTACGATTATGATAGAATTGTAAAATTTGAAAATTGCTGCTATATCAGAAATGTCAGGTAATTGGTTGCATCCACAGTGCTGGAAAAATGATTTTTTTCTAGCTTGCTTCTTTTTGTGATCATCAAAAACCTGGCTTACATGGTAATAAAGACTCACAAAAATTAATTTACTTATAAAAGAAAAGGTTACTAGGAAATATCTTTACAAAGTAATGTAACTATCAGTTTTTTAGTTTCTCTTAGCTCTAGAAAGAGGAAGTATTGCGATCGTGCCAGATTTTCGAAATTGGGTTTGCATAGGAAATACATGTCTTGGGGTCCCCAGAATATGACAAAAATGTTTATAGCGAATGGACTGTATGTGTGTGTATTGTTAATAAATTTGGTATTCCGTTTGGGTACTACCATCGCATCAGACACGAAGATTTCGGGCAAAATCAATCAACCGGAAGTGCGACATTACTTAATAGTTTTTTCACTTTTTCGTGTGTTTCGTGAAGTTGGCTCAAACTATTTTCTTTAAATTTCATATACAATCTATTTGAAACATTTTCCTGGGAAAATTTATTTTTGGGGGTTCTGGGGGAACAGTAGCGTTATGCTTTCCTCTAAAGTACTATTTCAATATCATATACGATTTCACCATCTACATATTATAATACGCATTAAAAGCATTGATTGTATCCAAAATACAATCAAAATAAGAGATAACAGCGAGGTTATTCTACACTAACATACAGAATAATAAAATGAAGTAAGAGAAAGCTGTGTGAGTGTTTGGACACCAGAATTTTTTCTTTGAACAATAAACGATTAAAGTTACTGGAAAGCAGTGAAGTTTTGCTATCAATACAAACTTCAAGCTTCAGATTTTATTTGCCCTTTATTGCTTTTTCGACCAAACCATTTCAGTTTTGGATCTACATACCATCTTCTTTAAACATACACTACGTGAACACAGGGTATTTGCTGTGACCCACGCAACTGTGCTAATCAAAGCTCTCACATGTTGTGGTTTATTGAAGATATTCAGAAAATCGCCTAGAAAAGTCAAGGTATTCTAACCGTGCCATCCCAAATTCCCATCTACTTCAAAATAAATCTGGGTTTAATAACATTATAAATCTGTAAAAAAAAATTGTTTTTGCTGAGCAAGCATTCAGATGGTTGCACATTTAAATGGTAGGTACTTGCAGTAACTTCCAGATTGGTTGTCTGTAGCAGTGAAAGGAAACATTAGTTACATAAGTTAATAAAAAGAAAATTGCATATTTAGTAACGAAAGTTACATCAGTTTTCATTAAAGATGTATTGAGTATTTTACAGGTATACTGAATTGACAATCATAATACGGCCAAACACAATTAACTCTATATCACAAACATTACTATGGCACTAATTGTAAATCAAAATGAAAACTGAAAAATCCTAAATGAGAATTTACAGTAATATTATTCACTATGCATATAAATTACACAACAATAATTTCTGGGCAATTATTTACAATAAATTTACACTATAAATAAAGGAAGTAAATAAATTTATATTTTACATTATTTTATTTTTGTAAAGACCCAAATATCTAATTAAAACTTATTATTATGAAACTGTTATGAAGGTACAGCTGTAAACTCTGTTAATAATAAAACATTAAGTTTTTATAACTGATCAGATATAAAATTTCCTCCTCTCCTCTTAGAAATTTTTGAAAATATAAATCTCTTTTTACATTTTTTATTTATCAAACAAAAGGCAAACAGCCTTAAAATAAGAACATTCCCAAACACCCTGCGTTTATTTTTTTATATTCAAACTACACAAATAAATTCAATATCGAGCCAATCTCTGTAAATGCAGCTCCTCAAAATTCACACCTAGATAAAAATTTACAAAATATTGGAACATACCCAAGTAAACCCTAAAAAAGACTAGTTAAGATATGGTTCCTGTTTACAGAATAGTTACAAAATAAAAAGAAAGAAAAATTAAATACATTTCTGACGTATTAAAGATTATTTTACAGAATGAAATGCATTCGTTTATTTAACTATAACTATACTTTCCAAAATATTGGCCGACAGGTAAGAATTAGAACTAGTTAGAAAAAAGGCCCCCATAAGAAAAAAATCTCAGCAATCTTGTCTCGTTATCATTCCTATGATAACATTTGAAACAAAAAATGTAGATTTGTATATGCCCAGGTTACGAAACTGGTCAGCACACCAAATACTGTTCATTAAGGCCCCGGGGTATGGATAGCTGTGAACGTAGAATATTATATAGAATACTCTGGTCTGCTTGACGGTTTTTCGATGGAATACTTTACTTACAGGATTTATAAAACAGACTTCTCCAAATAAAGAAATTAGCGAGTTATTTAATTATACAATTAAAGAAATATCCAGGAAAGCAATAAAACCCTGGAAAGTAATTTTGTATTTGTAATTCATTAATTCTAAACGATTCCCACTGTCAGGTCGGCTTCGCGTCATTTTTTGAGTGTTTAGCAGTGCATATCCACGAAACCTAAATAATATTCTATTTGTTATTTTATTTCTAACTCACAAGTATGCATGATATTATTTTTGAATAGTATAATACAGAGCATGAGAAACGTTTTAGACATGGAGGTATACACTGCTAAATTTTATTAGTTTTGGCGGAGATGCTAATTTAAAGTGAGGTTGGCCGCGAGGCTGCGGCGTTTTAATTTTCTGGAAGGAAGGAAAGAGTCTAAGGGATGACTAATTCAGAAGGACCGGACGTAGGTGTCGATTTTTTATAGAACGCGATGTTTTCAGCTGATAAGTAAAGGGGATTTTGAGGTGAGTGTGGCGGGTTAGGCTAGAATTTATGTTTTTGGAAGGATTGAATAGGTCACAAAACTTGGGGGAACCTCATCAACTTATCCGTATTTCCCAAGAGTATTTATAAAATATACGGTGGAGAAACTTAATGTACACTATAACAAACTCTACTAGATAACTTAAAAGACTTAGGTGTGTATAATTAGAATACAATATGTAAATTAAATAATAATGTCTTTTTAACAAAAATTATATTACAGTATAAACAATATACTTATTACGAAAACAGTGTTGCAATAATTTTTTTTTAAACAATGAAGTTAAATACAATTTTTGTTTACTGTTTTTTTTTTTTTAATTTCTGTGTTCATTTAATATAGTTGATAAGTGACCATTTTTATTTTCACTTCATGTAGTAATATTTAAATTGAACAAATTTAAAGGAGGCCGTTATGCACTAAAATTAAAATATAGCGCACTAGTACTGGCTATTACACACTTCTATTTCGCTAAAAGTGTTCAGGTCTGGATGATTCCTAAAACGTCAGGCAACATTAAGAGTGTTCTTCCTGAACGCTAGGCAACTCTGGAATTGTGTATTAAAAGACTGCAGGACAGAGAAAAGAAGAGTCAATGAATTTAAAAAATAGCAGAAATATTAGGGACAAGTACGGAAGAAGTATCAAGAAAACTCCACAGTTTGAGGTGCCAATTTAACTGTGAAATTCGAAAAATTAAGAAATTTGAAAGTGACCATAGAGCTGACGAAAAAGTAATTGAGAACGCGAAGATACATGCACAAGTCACAGACTCAGGCCACATTGTACACCCTAAATAGAGAGGTTCTGTAGATTTAATTTTGGGATCTCTCGGTTCTCTCTAGCTAGAAATAAAATAAGAGCGCAGTGTACACAAACAGCTAGATTAATCTAGCTAGAGTAAGATCGCTCTAGCTAGTCTGACTACACTGTACACTTACCTTTAGAGAAGAGAACATCAATGCGTTTCTTTCCAACGCAACATTTCAATACTATTTGACGTCTTATGAAGGACTGTTTAAAATTTGGTTATTTTTAGGAAAAGTTGATTCAGAAATTACAATGTAAGTTACTGATACAGCAATTAAGAAACTTTAATTCTTTATGAATGTTCTTTAGGGATACTTTATGAAATGTATGTTCTACAAAAATCTAATACATTTATTATAGGAATATAATTTGATAATCTTGTACTGTATAATAAAATAAGATTTGAATTTACAGAAGTAGAGGAATATCCATACAATCTTCAAATTAATATCAGTATAAGAACTACACCATTATGTGTTTGTGGATGTAAGAAAGCATTGATTGAATGAAAGTATAATTATAGGGTTGGATGATTAGAGCCTAAGTTTAGCATAAATGTTTTTTTTTGAGAGAATGACGCTTAGAGTATGAATAAACTGAAGAAAGTATGGGCCGGCATTGCAGAATTTTAGCTGAATATCAGTTGGATAAAGGAAAAGAAACAGTATAAATTTGAAGGACTGAGAAATGATCATTGCATACTGGATCATTCCATGCTTTGAAGATCAGACTTGAAAAATAAACTAGCGAAATAAAGTTGAAATGAGATTATATTTTCTGTAAATTATACTTCACCGCAAAACAGCAAGTGTATCATAGAATTGTTACATCTAGTAGAAAACGGAATATTCATTACTTAACGTACCGGCAGACAACCCTAAAACAACCCTAAAATTCATCGTAGTCTCGTCCTTATTGGGACGAAGCTAAAGATCAATAATTTCAGCAACCTAATCAAATATTAGCAATGAAGTACTTATTTTCTTAAATATGTTGAATTTCACATTTTCCATAAGACTCCTTCTAAAACTAAATCAATGCATGACAGATAATACTTTCATAACTATACATTTTAAAAATGAAGTCCTAACTAATGTGACAAGAAATGGCAACTACCTTTTCGATAAAAAAGAAACTGGGAAAAGAATATACCAGGCAATGTTTTCTATGAAAAGAATAAAAAATACACTTTTTCCAAAAGTACCAATGTTTTCCTATTATCTTAGAATTACTCGATAAAAACATTCAATGATTTAAAAAAAATAAAAATTGACAAAGTTTTCAAAAAATTACATCAAAATCTATTAAACAAATGGTTGTCCTGAGCTTTACATATACCTCACACAAACACTAAGAAAGACGGATTTTTGTATTAAAACTTTTTTTTTATTCTCACACTTCTGAGGCAATTTTGTGTTCAAGAAATTAGTAGGAAATCGTAAACTTACACAATGAAACCGCATCCATATTAGAACAAGATCAGTCACTTCAGGTAGTGGGTTATAAAGGGAGATGTGATCTGATTCCGAACAGAATCCTTCAAAACTTGGAATCATCCTCTTAAACATATTTTGCTTATTGACGAATGCTTTTCAGATATATAGTAGTATTTAGGAATAAGAGAAACTTCTGCTCTGAATGTCTTTGAATGAATATTATTAATTTTATTATGTTTTTAATAATAAAAAAATACTCTTATACTTGGTAATTGAGTCTGAATATTAACCTCTTGCAACTATTTAAGAATAGTGACACTTAAGAAATACTGAATAATATCAAGAATTATAAAAAGAAACAGGGATGAAAATGACTAATGATTGGTTTCTTGAATATAAAAGAACGCAGCCACAAAGTTATCAGTATTTCGGACAAACTGAGATTCAGACCAACGAACCAACTGCTTTCGATGTTGCGATATTGTACTATAGTTAAACAAAAAATTAATAGTTAGTAACAATGCCATGTGTAAGAGACTTTTCCAAGACTAGGCTGTACTGATCCAACGACTGCACAATATGTACTATATAAGTTAAAAGATTTGGATCACGCAAAAATGATTCCTCTTCAAACAGGTCCGCAGTTGTACGACTTATCGCAAATACACCGATCATAATTTCAGCCAACATGTGGTCCCTGAAAATAAAAAGATGTGTTAAAATGTTTCACATTGTTCAGTACTAAAAATAAAAATATTGTATAGTGAATTATTTATGTTATATAATACAAAACTATATGTAGTAGGATCACATACCTCAGGGAAAGGCATACAAACACTTGAAAACGGCCATCTTTACCTAAAGAATTTCCACAATGCGATATAGCTTCTACTAAATTATTAAAATATCTGACTGTATCACTTTTGGTAACTTGAGATTCAGTTTCCTCCTTCACTTTAACTGAAAATTATAAAGAAAAAATAAAGTAAGAGAGAAAGTAAAGCAAACGTTTCAGAAGAAAGTAATGAATATCGTGTTGGGTGAATAGATGGTTGGGTCCGCAAAACGGGCATAATATCCGAGATAGCGACTCCCAGAGATGTTTCTTTTTCCTTAGTTTTGGCCTTTCGGATTTTTATTTATTATCAACGATTGTTTTTTTTTTCAAGATTGTGAAATAAATATTTAAAGTGGAAATCAACCTCTCTAGAAAAAGATAAAGGATTGAAAATCTCATATACATAAGAATTTAGAAAAAGAAGTTTACTTAGTCACCTGCACCTAATATAACTTTCCTATTAACTAGAAGAACGTGTTACATGGTAACAAAGTTTATTGCGCTCCCCCCCTCCCCATGAAACCTAATTTCATTGGTAGAACAGCTATAGATTATTGCTATTAAGATTAGTAATTAGGTGTCAGAATTTAGAGTATTGTAAGTTAATTTAAGTAGGTCTAGGATAAGTTTTAGCCTACATTAGGTTTAGGATTAAGTTTAGAGTTAAAGTAAGGTAGAATAGAGTTAGTATAAAATTAGTGAATAAAACGCAGAAAGGAAAAACTTAACAGTGAAGAAGAAGAGAAAGGAGGAAGAGCGCAAGAAGCAATTTTAGCAGGACGAGGGAAATTGTAGAAAGGGAAGTGAGAAGAAAGAGGTTAAGTAAGAGAAGAAAAGATAATACGCTAGAGTAGGTAAATAAGGCTTTTAGCGTAAGGCTTCACGCTCGAAAGAGGATTCTGCTGAAGGGCAGATAGAGAGAAGCCAGGAGTTGAAAAAAGGAACCGCAAATAGCTTTGTGTTTTCTTTGTTCGTGGAGTAATTCCCGATAAACTTGTGTCCTAACCAGGCCTGGAAGGGAGAAAAAAAAAGAATAAAATTTAATAGGGAAAGGTTCCATTCTGGGTGTAAATATCGAGTGCTCAAAGTCAAACAACAATAACTACAAAAACGAGAGTTTTCAGGAACGAAGAAAAAGTACAGAGAGTTATGTTACAACTTTAAAACATGATTTATAGAAGATACATCTATGAGAAAAATTGTACTTCTGAAATATGACGACTGTTCGAATTTACAATATAACATAAAAACATTTAAATCACAATTTTTGTAGTTTTGTCTTTTGCCTGCTTTAAATACGATTTCTGTTGTTTGACTAAGCCCTCGATATAATGTGAGGGAGCTCTAATTAGGTTAGAAAATATTTGTGACTTTATTTAATTAATATAGGATTAAGCTTCTTTTGTTATTTTTTTTGAGTGATCATTTTTTTTTTTTGATTGTGCATATTATTGTAAATAGTTATAGCTTGTTTACTGTTTCGTTTTTTCTTTTACTTTTTTTTATTATTGCAAGAGGGAAAGGTGTAATTCGTATAAAAGTGAAGAATTTAATTTTTATTTTGAGTGTAAGTTTGATTAATTAAGTGAATTATCTTTTTTCCTAACATATTTCTTAACAGCAGTAACATTAATAGGATTAGGACAGGGGTTCTGCAGCTATTTGATTGGCTGAGATAGCTAAGGTACTGGTCTGGCAACTTAGATCACAGGTTCGAATGACCAGAAACACAGCCGGGATTAATTAACCCCGGAATTGATTAATTTTTTTTACTTTTCTTCCCCTTTTCATCTTTTATTATTTATTTTGATTTCTTATCGCGCCATAAATTCTAATTTATATTAAATAATAAAGAAATAATTTACTTTATTGGAACTTTTGGTTTTTGTAGTTATTTAGGAATACGGAATATAACACATTTATTTTTTTTATTTAGCTTTAGTGATATTTCGATAATTGCTTCCTATTTTTCCTTTCGTCCCTTTTCTTCCTTCTTCATTCCTTTTTTCCCCTTTCTTTTTTCAAGCTCTTCCTTTCTTTTTTTTTTGGTTTGTTTATTCTTATTTTTTTTTTTTCCGTTCTGCCTTAAAGATTAGGGCAGTATAAAGTGGTTTCAGTATTCCACAAAAATAGTGTGGTGCCCAACTACAATCCCACAGATTTTGCTTCTCTAACTCTATCGTGGTGAACATCCCCCATCTTCACTGAGCTAATCAGCAAGCTTGTGGAGGCGTTGTATAACAAACTGCCGAAAGTTATAAAGTCATAATTTCTTATATTTGTGGTCTAAATCTGTCAATCAGATAGTTGTTTTAAAAAAATTATTGTTAATATTAATCAATTTGCAGACAAAAGTCCCCACTTTCAATTTATATGTGAAGAATGGATGATCTTGTACGAGTGTTCGCCGTGCAATCATTCCAACCTATTCCTGCTTTGGGACAGGTTGAAATACCAAAAATTTCTGCCAATTCCAAATTTTGACAAATTATCTTCGAACATAGAATGTTTACATTTTGAATAATTTCTTTGTCCTTTTTTTATTCGGTGGATCCCTGCGTTAAATTGAAATGCATTTTGGAAGAATGGCTGAAGATGACGCTCCTCAAGAAACTCCTAAAGAAAATTTTCTTGGAAAAACGGTTTTTCAAGAAAAGTATATAGTTTAAAGGAACGCATTGGGGGGTGGGGGGAGAAAGTATCTCTTTTAGTCAGGGGATCTGAAAAACGGATTTGCAAGAAAACTCAATTTCGAATATGTGATTCGATCACGATGCTTCATCTTACAACAGAAAGAGAAAGGAAACAAAGAAAGTTATGGAGATGATGTTTTGTTGTTTATTATTGAAGAGGGGGCAATACAGCGAGAAAAAAATGTGTTGGATGAAACTTTGTAAGGGGAAAATACCTTGCTTCACTAGAGGGAAATTTAAAGAAGACGTTATGAGGAATACAGCATGTATGTGAGAATTTAAGCACATTTTCAACTATGTTTCCTTCAAAATGTCAGAAGAAAGTCGTCAAGCTGGGAGACTAAGGTATTCACTTTAGGTAACGGCTTTAGCATTGATTGGCAGATTTATTGCTGAACCTGGATAGTTGGTCAACTGTTTCACTCGTAAGTTTTCAAACTGGTCAAATAAAGAAGCTGGTGAATCTGACTCGCTGTTCAACGTGACTGTTGTAAATCGAGTCCTCTGGGTAGCCATGTATTTGGCTTTATAACGATCCATTCCACAAACATCCAACAATGCATTGTTTTAATTTTTGCGTTATCCCGGTATCGCTTTTAATTTGATTATTATCTATATGTGCAAATAAATTTCCAATCCAATGTACTAGAAAATAATAAATTTTAAAAAAATCATTAATTTGATGATTTAAAAGAAATCTAATTACCAATATATTCCCAAATATAAAGATTTCTTCCAAATAAACGAGTTGATTTGAAACCATGCAAGAAGGCTTGTTCCAAAGCCGGTACTAGACCTGTGTCGCCACACAGCAGAACTGTCAATGTACCATTGCCTTCATTATTAGTGCTTCTGTACAGGTACTTCACCAGATTATTCGCACTATCGCCTGTAAATTGGCCTTAAATTAGTTTATGCTCAAATGGCGAAGTAGCAATCAATTTACAAACTAAATAAATATGTATTACATACAGCTCAATTGTACTATTCTACCTAACATATGTTGAATATCAGAAAGTGGTAAAACTTTCTTTGGCGGGGGTACCGATGGGCTTCGTATCCTGGAACCTTCACCACCGGCTCTGTAGGAACGGTCACCATCTTTCTCACGTTCGCCGACCAACAGCCGTTCTGTAGAGTCATCATCAATTCCTTTTCCCAACCACCGTCCGCAGGGGAAGCTATCACAAAACACAATAGAAATCACTTGTTCAAGTACAGAGTTTATGGATTGAATGTGTTGATTTAAATTTTTTTTTTTTTTTTTTGGCATTAGCTGTTAAGCCATAGCCACAATATTATTCTATGAATGAGAAAAATGTATTGTCAGATATCCAACATAACCCACCTCCAAACATCCAGCTACAGTACCTTTATTACTTTTCCACACTTTACACCTTGTTTATAAGGATATTCATTAATAAACCTCCTATCAGTCATTACATTCATACATTCACAAGCTTAGTTGCGTTCACATCATCTTCAACTCTCATACCATTAAATAATACTCACATCCCAATAAATACATTCATTCAAACAATTTTCCTCAACTAAAATAACAAGTACTCGGGGTGGAGTACTCGATATTCCTCGCACCCCTAATTCCTAAACCTAAATTAAATTTGTACACTATTTACACATGATTCACTCTCACATTCACACGTGCCGGGTTAGCCAATCCCGGCTCAGACCCACATTGATTTAAATGTAAGAAGCATTCTGAGTTACTGCGCCCATGGTTTGTACTTGCAACCATGCCTTGCGGATCCGCAGGCTGACCGGAGAATTTTTACATAATAGCTTGGCTTCATATTGCATCATTGGCTATAAATATGTCAAACTGAAGTGAATGGAATAAACAGTCCTCTGTTGAGGAAATTCACAACAACAGTAACAAGCACTGTTGCATGGGCTTCATGGATTTCATGTTGCATGGGCACACCAGCAACGATTCCTTGCCCACCTTTGTCACGCCACTACGACGGGCGAACTACTCTTTAAATACACCGGTAATCTCAACAACCACACACATTAAAAAAACCTGCAGAGAGGGCTGACGTGTACAATTACATCGTTTTTCCTTAACCTAAATATGTATGTGTCTTTAAAGGAAAGTCCGCTCACTTATACTCTCTTGCACTTAATATTCATATATTTTTCATAGAAGACTGCATAAATACAATTGATCTTCAAGATCATACTTTACATCGATAGTCTCAAACTGGAGGCAGCATCAGGCCCGGAGCAATTTTACATGGCTCGTGAATACATGTCAATTATGTACTTGTTGCAAATATGGTGCTTATAGTTTTACAGAAATATGAATTAAGCTTATATGAGCCTACTGTTGAAGGAAAAAAAAGATAGAATGAATAGGTTGGGTCTTTGTCTTTCGTCACTGTATGCTTGTATATATGAATATATATATATATATATTCACTCTCAGTTTATTAAACAAAATTCCGGCCGATTCGGTGCAGGATATTTGGCTGCAAAATACCGGCCGGCAATTTAAGTGTGAGACCTTTGCTACATGATTTTATAAGTTATTCTCTCAGCATACATCTCTAGGGGACTATAGAGATTAATTATCATGGTTCTCAATGGTTAATTATCAGAGATACCATTCAACGAAATTAATGTTATTTTTGAATGTAGGAAATCGTGGACTCATTATGTCTCTTAATGTAAATTGTAAATAATATTATAGCAATACTAACTTATAAGTGTGTCCGGTAACTTCATTTCTAACCACTATATTGTCTACCAGCCATTTAGGGCTTAAACCGCTGTTATCGTGCCCTATCCTCAAGGTCGTTATCATTCCTATATTTTTATGCTGAAAAAATTAATTAATTAAAATTAAAAAAGGCTGAAAGAAATGTTTTGCAATTAATGTTTGTTGCTTGCATTGTCGTGTTCTTGACTTGGGACGGTTTTCCAGCGCTCCTCCTAGAATGGAAACTAATATATGCAGCAAAATGAAAAACAAGAAATGTATTACTGGCATTTTAACTTACATGAAAGACAAATTCTAGAGCACCTTTGGGCACTGGAACTCTCTGAGTCTCACCATGGGTACCAGATACCGCAACCCAACAGTTCGCTGATGTCCACGAAAAGCTATTTTTCCTAGATGGAAAAATGGCCACCCTATATGGTATCCCTGCGTTCAAAGTTAAATTAAATTTGGTTTTTTGAAACAAATCCAAATACATAAAGATGTAAAGTGAATAGATGTTGAATACTACTTACTAGTATTTAAATATGTGTTTGTAAAACAATTATAATCGACAGCATTCAGTGTTAACAAGTGGTACAGGAACTGTTCTTTTTCTTCTTCACATCTTAAGAAAGCATAACGTTTATACAGAGTTCTGAAACATTGTATCATCACATTTGAAACAATTTTATCAAGAATTCGTAATAAAGATTTTTCTATTTTTACATTATAAAAATTGAGAAAATATATCGACTATAGTTATTATTCAACCAATAATAATAATACATTAATAGGTTCTGACCTTAGCAATGTAGTTTCTGACAACAGCGTCCTTAAATGTCTGGACAAAAGTTTCTTTTCTAAAGATAATCTAATGAATGCTCTAGCATAGCCGATGTGCGTTTTAATATCAGTCATAGCTTGCACGCTCCTATAAATTACAAGGATATTTGTTTTAAAAGAATGCAACACCTATAATCGAAGTTAATGATTAAAAGAATGAAATATTAGTATTATGAAAGTACCTGAGATCATAGGCCAAAGTGTTCGGCAGAGGTCTCAATGTTGGCTGTTGTCTTTGGTCTTCACTGAGCCGTCTTGTATTGCTAGTTCTGGTCTCCGATCTACTACGTAGACTTTGTTTTCCATCTTGAACCGATTGTGGACTAGCCTCCAATGAGCCGGAAGAAAGATCTGAAAATTTTCTTAACATTTCATACATGTAAATCCTGTATTTTTACTAGTTGTTGCGGTTGGATCCGCAGAACTGGAAAGCATCAGAGATATTTTCTGTGTTAGCCTGTTTCTTTTGTGTGGTCATGCCCGGTTTCGGGCGTTGGCCCATCATCAGAATGTTTTGTCAAACAGTGTGATAACATGAACTTGCACAGAGCAAATTTAGTTTATACACTGTGTACAAGTGTATCACGGAAAATATCTGATTTTTTTGATTAGTTTTATTCTAGCATTTTTTAAATTGCAATTTTACTCTATTTAACAGAACCGATTCAAATTATCGATTACATATTACTGAGTGTCTGGGTGTAAACTAGACTATCGATGATGGCGAGAGGGTTATAGGAGCGAAAAATCTAGCTGCAAAAGAAAATGAATAAAAGTTGAAATAGATGATGCCACTCACCTTACTGCAAACGGTGAAAGCTTGAATTGAAGGCTCAATGAGTTGAAGAAGCTGAAAAGGAAAAGGTAGAAATAGGAGAGAAAGGGGTGTGTTTATGTGGCGTGTATTTGCGAAAGAGTGGGTGTGCGTATGAGTGTGTCAGAGAGAGAAGAGAGCGTTTTAATAAGAGATGGAAGGTGCGGTGAGTAATTGCTTTATAGATATAAGATAGAAGATAATCCTAACAGCTGGAGTAGCAAAGGATCTTCCAAGAACTGTTCTTGAAGTAGCAAGGTGCGGTAGTTTTCTTAAGAAGTTATACACAAACTGGGTACGGGCACTGTGGAGAGGCGCGGAAGGTGTACTTCAAGGGTAAAAGTGCTGAATTTAAATGTTATTGTTTGTCAGGTATAAGAAGAAACACTTTGCCGGTGAGCACTGGCTATAAACACTTTTATACAGTGGAGAGGCGCGATAACTAACTTCGTGAATTTCATTCGTCAAGCAAGTGAAGAAATTCTATATAGGAATAGAGGATATCTGAAGGTGTGGGAAAATAAAAAAGGGGCAAACCCCGAGAGATAAACGCGCCGACAATCCCACCACCAAGAGAGAAAGAGAGGTAAAATGCGGGGAGGAGTGGGAACTAGGCGGACGATGAAAAGAAAAAGAGAAAATAATAATTTAAAAACAGCAAGGGATTAACAGTAATGGAGTAATAAAAAAAAAGGAATAAAGGGCGAGGCAAAGTTAATTCTCAAAGGTGCCGCGTCCTAATACTGAGAAGAACCAAGAAACAAAATTCTAGACAGAAGCTCAAATTTTTTCAATCCTTAGCTAACAATGCGTTAAAAATTTCATTTGAAATTTCAAGAATACAATACAATCTCTGTAGTGATAAGAACTGATAGTGTTCAAATCTTCTAATGATTGGCACTGACAATACTTTTTAGATGAGATAATTTTTTACAAATGGTTTTAGATGAAATTCAAAGAGCAACATACGATACGAGAAAAATGTATTCAATGTAGAAATCGAGATCTGCATCTACAATATTAAAGCTTACAATTATGAAACTGAATAAGCCTGCACAAAATTTATTACCGGCATCTGTTATCAATAACTTTGATAGACATCAGAAATGTAGTTTCAAAAAGTTGTTTAGTACTATCAGAGACACACATATATTAAACAAATTAGCACCCTTTTGTCAAACCACAGTGTGCTTTTAATGATGATGATAACTGTTTAATAAACTTAACAGATAGACAAATTCTAAACAGTTGTAAAAAACACTCTTAGTTTAGGCCCTAAATTTTCAGTTCCTTATAAAGCTAGAGATGAAAATGAACAAGATCACATTAGAGATATTTTCCGTGATAGCCTGCTTTCCAGCTCTGCGGAACCAACCACAACAACAAGATCACATTAGGTCTAATATATTAATGTTACTACAAATCATTTACACTCACTAACTCAGAACCGATACCAGAACGACCCCACCTATCCTATCCTTGATAACATCAAAACCTCAAAAACGTTCCTCCGACAAAACCAATCAAACTTTGCTATGAATAAGGCCGATTATAATTAAAAATACAGAATCTTCTTATAGACACAAAAACTTACATTAACAAAATACCCCAAGATACGATAAAATTACAAACTAACAAACTTATTAATAACCTACATAAACATAAATACATTGACTTACACATACAAAAAACAGCTTATCAATGACTCTCCCACTCCTCCAAAATTTTTTGGTCTAGTCAAAACCCACAAAAAAAATACTTTACTCCCATTATTTCTTTCATTAACTCCCCTACCTATCCGTACCTAGCAGAATTATTTAACCATTTTGCCAATGGCAATTACAATATTAAACGTTCCTTTGCTCTCAAAGAGAAATTAGAAAGTTTTAAAACTTCCCGATAATTACATTCTCATATCCCATGATGTCTCCTCCTTATATGCAAAAGTTGCCATAAATGACACAGTAGCTCTAATAAAAAATAATTTCCATTTATTAAATAATAAAACACAAAATTCCCATGAACACCTTCATCACATTACTCACACTGTAGCAACTCAGGATATTTTACATGTAACAACCAATTTTATAAACAGATTTTCGGAACAGCAATGGGTAGTAATCTAGGACCATTCTTTCTGACATTATCGTGAATGACAATAGAAAAATCCATTCCCAACTTCCTTTTAAATTGCCCTTCTTTTACAAATATGTAGATGATTGCCTGACAGCAATACCATCTGACCAAGTACACACAATTCTTGACAAATTTAATTCTTTCCATCCTCGTCTACATTTTACTTACGAACTAGAAGACAACAATACTGTTAGCTTTCACGACTTAACCATTATACACGATGTTAACAATACTCTTATAACTAACTGGCACCCAAAAAACACACGCTCCGACCGTTACCTTCATTTCAAATCCCAACACCCATATTTCCAAAAAATCAATTTTCTCCAGATGCGTCTTTTCCCTTAGTCATCCCAAATTCATCAGGACAATAAAAAAAAGGCTTTCTATAATTTTCTTTAACAATGGCTATCCTCAGCACCTGGCCCCCAAATGTTGTTACACTGGTGGAAAGCCTCGGCGATTCCAGTGGAGCAGCGAGCCAACCCTAACGCCCACATCGTGGGGGCCGGGCATCGTGGCACCTGGGTTTCTCCGGTGTCACGGCTAACTAGGGCTCTGGCGGGTCAACGATCACCCCCCGTTGGCCTCCTGTTTTATGTCTCACCCTCCTTAGATCCCTAGATCTATCCTGCCTCTATATCCGGCTCAATCCTACGGTGTTATGCGATCCGTGCCTATAGGATGGTTGGTCCCGGAGCCTAATCCCGGGGTCGTTACGGAGCCTCTGGGATACCAGGCGCCCTCCCAGAGTAAGTAGCCTTACCCGGTCATTGCGGGGCTCTCACCGGGTGGACTTCACTTCCCCAGCTACTCGTGGGAACAACATGGAGCAGCAACAAAATTTTAATTTAAAACAAAGACCTTCGGACGAGCGGGCGGATGCCCCCATGTCCGAGGTCACTACACAGCCTCCCCGGAGAGCCCTAAGAGCGCTATCTATAGAGGAGGTTGATGTGATGTCCGATATGGACATTCTTCCAGTCCGTCTGTCAGGCGCGTCCAACAGGCGGGTGCAAAGGTTAGTCGGTCAGGGCACTGATTTAGGAGTCGCAAGACGATCCATAATCAGGGAGAACCTCGTCCGGCAACAGGAAGAAAGGGCTCAGGCCGGAAAAAGGCCGCGCTCGGAGGAAAGTACCCCGAAAGCATCGCGGCCAACGAAGAGGGCGAGACCTCGTACCTATGGGGAGGCTTTGTCCTCGGAGAAGGTCGCGATTGCCGCGGCCGATTACCCGGACACGCAGTTGGAGCCGGATAGGCTGAAAGCCATCCAAAAATCCCTGCTGTCCACCATGGCGGCCTCCACGGATGACCGTCAGGTGCGTTTTCTTAAATGCACCCATAAAGCAGGGTTTCTCCTGCTTACCTGTGCAGACAGGGAGAGTGCGTCCTGGGTGACGGAGGTCGTCCCTTCGCTGCGGCCCTGGGAAGGCGCTGCCCTCAGGGTCCTGGTGGAGGACGAGGTCCCGAAGCCGGTGACGTGCTCAGTCATTGTACCCCATGAGGATGGCGAGCCGGTGACGGCAGAGAGGGTTGTCAGCCTCTTGAGGTTTCGCAACCAGGGCCTCAACCCCGGCTTGTGGACCGTTATGGGGTGTGTTCCGGAGAGCAAGGGACAGCTCTTCACTTTCTCCATGGGAAAGGAGTCCCTGGAAATCCTGAGGAGTCTAGACATGGCTCCATTCTACGGGTTCGGCAGGTTGAAGTTCCGAACCATGGAGAAACGAGGCGATGAAGAAGGAGCTGGGCGGATCGCCTCGGCGGAAGGTGTTCCCTCCACTTCTAAGCTGGCGCGGGCCCCGTGTCGGATGTTCCGACAGCGGAGGCTCGCGCACCCAAGCCCTCAGCCGGCCGTAAGGCGGGCGAAAAGAGAGGCAAAAAAACCGACAGGGGGAAGGGCTTGCCCGTCGCTCTGGGCGAAGCCGGGGTCAGCCCGCTGTTGAGGCCTCAAACCCCTCAGCGGTGTCTGGCGCCCGAGCGTGCCGAAGTGCGGCGGGGGGACGAGCCTAGCTCGCCTTCCCGACCCCCTACTACATCTTAGGATGGGGCTACGGGTCCTGCAAATCAACCTCCATCACGCCAAGGCCGCTTCGGCGGTCTTGTGCAGGAGGTTTGAATCGGAGCGACTACATATCGCTCTGATGCAGGAGCCGTGGCTCGTGGCCGAGGAAGTCAGAGGCATTCGCCCATTCCAAGGTAAGGTATTATACTCTAAGGGCTCTGGGAAACCCGGAGCCTGTATAGTCCTTAATAATCAGATTGATGGTAACTTGCTGCCAGCACTTAGCTCAGGCGATTTTGTTACAGCAATCATCTCGACACGGACCGAAGGTGAAATCAGGAGGCTGGTGGCCTGCTCCGCCTACTTTCCCGGTGAGGACCAGTCTTGCCCGCCAGACCTGATGGGAGAGATCGTCGACTTCTGTGAGGCGAAGAATCTCCCGCTCTTCGTGGGATGTGATGCTAACGCACACCACCCAGCATGGGGGAGCAGCAACTGCAACAGCAGAGGTAAGTCCCTTTTGGATTTTATCTATGGTAAAGGGTTACTAATCTCTAATTTAGGTAAGGAACCCACCTTCGTTACGGTGGCCAGGAGAGAGGTGCTGGACTTGACCCTGACCACCCATAGGCTGAGTGATGACATCACGAACTGGCATGTGTTTCGGAACCATCTTGCTCCGACCACAGGCACATCAGGTTCACCATCGACACCCCCCGCTGCAGCAGATAACATTCCGAAACCCCTGGGAAACCGACTGGGAAGGATTTGTGGATTCCCTCAAGATAGAGTAGTACAGGGAATCTCTGACGGGAGAGGGGTGGAGGGTCTTGAGTGAACGGTAGAGGAGGTGTAGGAGGCGATAGCCACTGCCTTCCAAGAAAACTCTCCGGTAAGGTCAAGACCACAGAGAGGAAAGACGGTCTGGTGGAACAATCACCTCGAGAAATTGAGGGCCGAGGTAAGGAAGTTGTTCAACAGGGCCAAAGTTACCCAGAACTGGACCGTTTATCGGAATGCCCTCACGCAGTACAACAAAGAAATTAGGAAGGCCAAAAGATGTTCGTGGAGGTAGTTTTGCGAGGAGACTGAGGACTCACCCTCGTGCGCCAGAATCCACAGATCGCTGGCCAAAGACGGTATTGCGAAGGAAGTAGGGTTCCTCCGAAAGGGGGATGGAACCTTCACTGTCTCCAAAGAGGAAAGCTTAGAGCTCCTCGCGGAGACGCACTTTCCGGCTCATCCCTACTTGCAGGCCCAGAGGTGGCGGGGATCCCTAGGGAAAGGCTCATTAGACCATCCCCAGAGGACTGGAAACTCGCCACTCTCATAACAAGGCCAAGCAAAGTCAGGTGGGCCATCAACAAATCCCTACCTTTCAAATCTCCTGGGACGGATGGATTTACCCGGTCCTTTTACAAAAAGGACTAGATATTCTTTTACCATACCTGTGTAGAATCTTTAGGGCATGCATAGCCCGAAGATATACGCCGGTACCGTGGCGTGAGGTCAAGGTGCTCTACCTCCCCAAGGTGGGTAGAGTGTCTGACCTTACGCCAGGCTCGTATAGACCGATTAGCCTAACCTTTTTCCTGAGCAAAGCTTTGGAAAGGTTGGTGGACAGATATATTAGGGATGAGGTCTTGTGTGTAAACCCCCTATGTGCCCGCCAATACGCTTATCAACCAGGTAGGTCGGCTGAGGCCGCACTGGATGATCTTAACAGGCTGCTATCAAAATCCTTGGAGGATAAGGAAATTGCGGTAGCCACCTTTTTGGACATTGAGGGCGCATTCAATAATGTCTCGCGCACCTCGGTCATCAACTCTCTCCATAAAAGAGGAGTACCAGCAGTGTTATGCGGCTGGATGGAGTCTGGCCTAAGTAATCGAATTAACATTTCGACAATAGGCCAGACCACCCTTAGGGTAAAAGTAGGGAGGGGGTGTCCACAGGGAGGGGTTTTGTCCCCTCTGATGTGGACTTTGGTCGTTGATGACCTCCTCCACCAACTATCTGCGGATGGCTTTGACTGTCTAGGCTACGCAGATGATTTGGCGATCGTGGTAAGAGGCAAACACCCTACTACGATTGCAGAGCGGGTTCAAGCAGCTCTAAACCTGGTTAGGAACTGGTGTAGGGAGGAGCACTTGTCCATAAACCCTTACAAAGCCATCTTCACATTGCGCCACAAGTTGGAAGGCGTTAGGCCTCCATTACTTGGGCACACCCCGATTCCATTTGCGACGGAGGCTAAGTACCTTGGGTTACTTCGACATACGACTCACTTGGAATCAACACATTGACAAAATTTCTCACAGAGCCGATGCGTCATTTAATAGGTGCAGACGGCTTTGTGGGAAAAACTGGGGCTTGCGCCCAAGTTTGTCACCATGGATCTACACCAGGATCATCAGTCCCATGGTTACATACGGGTCGGTAGTTTGGTGGACCAAAGCATTGCAGAAGGGGGCAGTGGAAAGGCTTGGTGGGATCCAAAGGCGAGCATGCCTGGGTTCCACGGGGGCCATGAAGACCACCCCGTCTGCGGCGTTGGAAGTCCTCCTCAATCTGCCACCATTACACATTCTCGTTCTAGGCGAAGCCAGAATGGGAATACATAGGCTCCTGCAGGGGCCGCCTCCCATCACCTCTAGGCATGATCGTAATAACCAGAGGTTGATTGAGGAAATCAAGGCGGACTATCTTCTGGGGATGCCAACGGATAGGATGGTTCCTAAGTATTTTTTCGAAAGGAACTTCCATATTGTCATACCGAGCAGAGGCGAATGGGGCTGTGACCCACCGCTGTTCGGTAACTCGATCTGGTACACAGATGGATCCAAAACTCCGACTGGGAGCCCTAAAGTTAAAATTAAGGCCAGTCTAGGGAAGTACGCCACGGTCTTTCAGGCTGAAGTCGTGGCGTTACAACTCTGCGCTAGGGAGATTATAAGGCAAAGGATAGTGGGTAGAAGAGTGGCCATATACTCCGACAGTCAGGCAGCCCTGAAGGCACTTTCCTCACACCAAATAGTCTCAAGACTGGTGTGGGACTGCCTACTTGCCCTCACCGAGGTGGGGACTTGGAATAAACTGACACTCGCCTGGGTGCCGGGATATGCGGGTTCCTGGGCAATGAGAGGGCGAATGCCCTAGCGAGGGAGGGCTCGGAGGATACCTTTATAGGCCCCGAACCCTTCTGCGGCTTGTCCAGGAGTCTCATTCAAACTTCTATCAGGGGTTGGATAGAAGATCAGCGTCTGCGTTGGTGGGAGGGAACACCAGGACAGAGGCAGGCAAAGCTCTTCATTAAAAGACATTTGCCTAAATTTACCAAAGACCTACTGAGCCAGACCCGAAGGGATATAAGGTTAATTGTGGGTCTACTAACAGGGCATTATAGGCTGAAGAGACACATGCACACCTACAATTTGCGGATAGTGCGGTATGGCGATTCTGCAAGGAGACCCCGGCGCACATCCTTTGTGAGTGCGCTGGCCTGGCGAGGATTAGGTTTCTTCAATTGGGGACGGGCAATCCCGAAGCTGGAAGCTTCGTGACGCAGCCGCTCTCAGCTTTGCTAGGATTGATTAGGAGGACAAAGCTGGGGGCTGTTCTGTAACTTAAGGGGATCCACAATAGACCTCGACTTGTAGGTCGCAGTGGAACTAGGCTCACCCCCACCCCCGCTTCTATTCTATTCTATTCTATCCTCAGCACCTCATTAATAAAACACTTAATGAAATACTGTCATCTACACCCATCAACATACAACATTACGGTACCAATATTTCTATTGATTTCATATTTCTGTTGACCAACCTCCTAAATACTTTCCTTTACATACATTAACAAATTTTGTGTTTTCTTTTATAGGCTGTTTAATATTTCCTTAGAGTTATGATGGGTCAATTTGAATTCCAATAAATTCTGAACCAGTTTTACAGCCTTAAGTTTTATTATATATTAAAAATATATAAAAACTTTTTACATTTTTTACTACGACGTTTCGGCTATTCACTTGCCATTATCAAGTAGTTTATTTTTGATAAAAGTATGTTATTTCTGTAAGTAATATAAATTTTGAAATTATTATAAATTAACATGAATATAATTATATCAAATAACTTTTTTTATATGTTAATACACTGTATAATACAATTGATTATGTCCACAGATTATTTTCGTATTTTTTATTTTTTACTTACCTAAATTTCGTTATTTTTATATATATGTAAAAGTAAGTCCATCGTACTTCTTTTCATTGAATTTAAATGGCATTGAAATGATAGCTGAGGATAACCAGCATGGAGAGATAACGAATAGGTTATGTTACAGTGAATTGTTGTGATTGTTGAAGATTAGTAAATTAATAGCTTTTAATGTCGTTTCTTTTTTTACAGGTAAGATTGTATAATAATAAATCAAGCCTGTAATGTAATTTAATCTAAAGATTGTGTTATTAATAAAAATAAACTTTTTTTACAGAGAAACTCAGTATAGCTGTTAATTCATAAAAATAGTTTTTAACAAATCACATTATAAAACGACATTTCTACAGCTGTTCTTGAAAAAATAATGGATAAATTAAAGTTTGAATTTCTAGTAAAAGCTGCGGATGACCCAAAAACGAATTTAATATGTATAACCTCAATCACCACGGTCAATAAACAGACGTTCATCCTTCCAGAACAGTTTCAACCAGCAAAACTACATGAAGCAGTTACAAAAACTCAAGCCTACCAGAAAGTAAAAACTACCTTGCAAAAGAGACACGATAAAAGACAGGTATGGATTTCGATTACAGATGAAATAAAGGATGATTATATAGATGTAGACGGAAATATACATTTCAAAGGTTATTTCCTAGAGGAAATTACAAGTATTCGGCAACAAAATCCTACTACGGGAATTACAGAAGAGGCCTTAACAAGAATCCTGGAAAATTTTTCTGAAAAAAAGAACTCTACCACTGGTCACCATAACATAACAAAATTGTCAGCAAAATTTGTATTAGAAAACTTTACAAGAAAAACCTCAAATGTAATCCAGTGGATGACAACTTTTGAAAGGGAATGTACCCGTTTGGGAATAGAAGAGGACATTGAAAAAATTGAAGTTCTTAGGCTATTTCTGGAAGAGTCATGTCTGGACTGGTATCGTTCCATGCTGATAAAACATACGATAAATTCATCGTGGTCAACATGGCGACAAAACTTTTGTGAAACTTATGCGGACAAAGGATGGATGCCAATGAGGTACGCATTTTCATTCAAATACATGCAGGGTTCATTATTAGAATATGCTTTAAAAAAAGAAAGACTATTATTGGAAATAAATAAATCAATAGATAAGCCCACTCTAATTGATCTCATTGCAACGGGGCTGCCTAATTTTATATCTGATAAAATTGATAGACATTGCCTGAAAGAAACTAGTGATTTATTTAATAACCTTAGAGGTTTAGAACATTTAGTTAATAAAAAGAATTCGGAAAAACAGATGGTTACAAGTTTTGAAAATAAAATTAAAAACAAAAGTGGAAGGGACAAACCGTGCAAAATTTGTCAAAAAGAAAACAAAGGTATTCGTTACCACCTTGAATCATTATGTTGGTTTAAAAACAAAAATAATAACACACCACAAAGAGACCAAATAAAAATGGTTAATAATTCCGAATTAGAAACAGAATTAAATGAAATGGACCAAAAAAACTAATAGTTCCGCCATTAATCAAAATTAAATTATTGCTAAATGACAAATTAGAAATATTGGGAATTTATGATTCAGGTTCAAATATTTCCCTAATAAATTCTAGATTATTACGTTTAAAAAATAAACAAATTAGCAAAAAAAAAAACTTAAATTTAAAGACGATTAATGGCGTGAAAAAAACTATAGGAATGGTAACTCTAAAGATAAAAATTTTTGACATTGAAAAAAATATTAATGTTTTTGTAATAGATGAAGATTTTGATTTCGATTTTTTAATTGGACTAGATTGCATACAAAATTTTCATCTAATTCAAAATGAAAAACTAGAAATTACACAAAAAACACAAAATTTCACACAGAAATACAATAAACAGGAAGTAAATTCCAAAAATAAAGAAATAATTCCTGACTTCTCAGGTAAAACTAAGGAAGAAAAACAAAATTTACAAAATATTAATGAACATGTTCACATCCTAGGGAAAAATATAGATAACATAAATGAAGACTATAAAATAAACTTTAATGAACACACAGAAGTGGCAAATTTTAACATTTCAGTAAATCATCTTGATTCCCATCAACAGTCTCAAATAGATGACTTAATATACAAATACAAATCACTTTTTGCGAAAGATAAATATGATATAGGCACTGTAAAAGGTTATGAAGCACGTATTGATTTGTTAATAGATAAATATTGCAGCAAAAGACCATATAGGTGTACTATTGAAGATAAAAAAGAAATAGAACAACAAGTATCATCATTATTACAAAAAAATCTAATCGAAGAATCATATAGCCCTTTTGCTGCCCCGGTAACACTGGCCTACAAAAAAGAAGAAGGAAGAAGATCAAGATTATGTATAGACTTCCGCGATTTAAATAAAATTGTAATTCCTCAATCACACCCTTTCCCATTAATTGAGGATTTAATGGTTAAAACAAGAGGTTGCCAATTTTTTTCTACACTGGACATAAACTCAGCATTCTGGTCGATTCCCTTGAGGATTGAAGACAAGCATAAAACAGCATTTGTTACTCAGGAAGGCCATTATCAGTGGACTTGTTTACCTTTTGGTTTAAAAACTTCACCAGCAATTTTTCAAAGAATTTTATGTAATATTATAAGGAAACATAAACTATCAGATTTCGTTGTAAACTATATAGATGACATACTTATTTTTTCAAAAACATTTCCACTACACATTAAACACTTGTCATTGTTACTGGAAGCAGTTTTGACGGAAGGCTTCAGATTAAAATTTTCAAAATGTACCTTCGCACAAGATTCAGTGAAATATTTAGGCCATTTAATACAAAATAATACAATTAGTCCACTGAAGGATAATTTAGTTGCTATAAGAAACTTTCCTGTTCCCAGGACACAAAAGAATATCCGACAATTTTTAGGGAAAATAAATTTTTATGGAAAATATGTGCCAAATATAGCAATTATATCAGATCCTTTACATAACTTATTACGAAAAGGACAAAAATTTATTTGGTCGGAACAATGTCAAAAATCCTTTGAAACAATAAAAACATTACTTTGCTTAAAACCTATTTTAGCAATCTTTGATCCAGACTTACCGATACATATTTACACAGATGCAAGTATACACGGAATAGGAGCTATCTTGAAACAACCACAGCAAAATCAAGAAGAGAAACCATGCGCCTATTTTTCAAGGAAATTGAATGACACGCAGAAAAGGAAAAAAGCCATCTATCTGGAATGTCTAGCGATAAAAGAGGCAGTAAAATATTGGCAGCACTGGCTCATCGGAAAGAAATTTAAAGTTTTTTCTGATCATAAGCCCCTCGAAAGAATGAACATTAAGGCTAGAACGGATGAAGAGCTCGGAGATTTAGCGTATTATCTATCTCAGTTTAATTTCGAGGTCATATACTCTCCAGGAAAATTTAACTTAGAGGCAGACTGTTTGAGCAGAAATCCAGTATTAGAACCACATGAACATCAGGATGAAAGTTTAAAAATTGTGAACTTAATAAAACTAGAGGACATCCAAAATGATCAAGAAAAAAACGAAGATATAAAAAACAATAAACATAAACTGAAATTAAAAGATAAAATATATTATAAAAAGATTGGAACAAAAGAAAAGATTATATTGTCGGAGGAATTTAGTAAAATTTTTATCGAACATATACACTATCGTTATTGTCACATAGGAACAAAACAAATGCAAAATAAGATTAAACCATTCTATACAGCAAAAAACTTAACATATAATATACAAACGATTTGTGAAAGATGTGAAACCTGCATAAAAAACAAATCAAGGGGAAAATATAAATTTGGATCAATGTCTCACTTAGGCCCCGCTACTTATCCTTTCGAAATAATGTCCATAGATACCATTGGTGGATTCGGAGGCTCACGTTCTACAAAAAAATATTTACACCTTCTTGTTGATCACTTCACAAGATACGCCTACATTTTGACTTCGAAGACACAGAGCTCAAGTGATTTTATAAAACTAATTCATCCAGTAGTAAGTCAAGGTAATAAAATTGGTATCATTCTATCAGATCAATATCCAGGTATAAATTCAAGAGATTTTAAACACTATTTACAGAAAGCAAATATATCAATTATCTTCACTGCAGTTAACGCACCATTCGCAAACGGTTTAAATGAAAGACTTAATCAAACTCTAGTAAATAAAATTAGATGTAGAATGAATGAAAGAAATAAAAAAATGGCCTGGACGAGCATAGCACATGAATGCACTCAAAGATATAATGAAACGGAGCATACAGTGACGGGATTTTCCCCTAAATATTTGTTGGAAGGGAAAGATATGGACATTTTACCGGAGGAAATGAAACAGGAAACAACATATAATAAATTACTTCAAGATAGAAAACTTGGCTTAGTCAATACAATAAAGTCCCATAATTATAATAAACAACAGTTTGACAAAAACAGAATAAATTGGGAATTTAATGAAGGAGACTTGGTATATGTAGAAAACGGAAATCACTTAACAGGAACAAATTGGCTGAATTAAAAATTGGACCATTTAAAATTTTGGAAAAAATTTCAAACTCAATATACAGAATAGATACAGGACACAAGAAATCAGAGTCAAACCTTTTCCATATCACAAAGCTCGTTCCAGTTCCACGATTCTTTCGCGAAACATAACTTATATGAAAAAAAAAAAAAAAATTCTTTCCTCTAAAGGGGGGAGATGTAAAAGTAAGTCCATCGTACTTCTTTTCATTGAATTTAAATGGCATTGAAATGATAGCTGAGGATAACCAGCATGGAGATTTATAACGAATAGGTTATGTTACAGTGAATTGTTGTGATTGTTGAAGATTAGTAAATTAATAGCTTTTAATGTCGTTTCTTTTTTTACAGGTAAGATTGTATAATAATAAATCAAGCCTGTAATGTAATTTAATCTAAAGATTGTGTTATTAATAAAAATAAACTTTTTTTACAGAGAAACTCAGTATAGCTGTTAATTCATAAAAATAGTTTTTAACAAATCACATTATATATATATATTTTTTTGTTAATCAGTTTTAAATACATCGTTATTTTGCACAAGTTATTTGTTATTATGTTGATTCCTTTGATAAACTTGGATATATAGTTGTATCAGCGTCATATATTCTTAAACCACGTGGTTAGTGTTTTATTTTAAAATTTGTTTGCTTGTTTGTATTATTGATTATTATTTTTTTTCAGGCCTATAGAGAGAATTTAATTATATGATTTAATTTTTAATTTAGAAATAGTAATTTGGACAGAATTTTTTAAAATAGCTCTCTCTATAGGCCTGAAAAAAAATAATAATCAATAATACAAACAAGCAAACAAATTTTAAAATAAAACACTAACCACGTGGTTTAAGAATATATGACGCTGATACAACTATATATCCAAGTTTATCAAAGGAATCAACATAATAACAAATAACTTGTGCAAAATAACGATGTATTTAAAACTGATTAACAAAAAAATATATATATATAAAAATAACGAAATTTAGGTAAGTAAAAAATAAAAAATACGAAAATAATCTGTGGACATAATCAATTGTATTATACAGTGTATTAACATATAAAAAAAGTTATTTGATATAAATATATTCATGTTAATTTATAATAATTTCAAAATTTATATTACTTACAGAAATAACATACTTTTATCAAAAATAAACTACTTGATAATGGCAAGTGAATAGCCGAAACGTCGTAGTAAAAAATGTAAAAAGTTTTTATATATTTCTAATATATAATAAAACTTCAGGCTGTAAAACTGGTTCAGAATTTATTGGAATTCAAATTGACCCATCACAACATTAACAAACTGTCAGAGAAAATTTCTAAAATTTTCAGACTCTTTAATATCATTTTAGCTCACAAATGCACTAACACTATTAACAAGTTATACAGCAAACTTAAAGACCCTACTCCCAGCAAATTGCAATCAAACCTCGTTTACCAGATAGCCTGTACAAAATGTCCTGCTGTATATGTTGGTCAAACTACACAATATTTACAAAACAGAATGTGCCAACATGAATACGATTGCAGAAATAAAAATGACAAAGACAACATTACTGCACTGACGAAACATTTTAGGAAAAGAAATCATAAGTTTGATTTTTCTAAAACAAAAATACTAGCAAAAGAAACTAACAGGAAAAAAAGAAATATATTAGAAATGATACATATCAAAAGAAATCAATTTTCTGTTAATTTTCGTAATGATACCAATAATTTGTCCGCACGGTATAACGGTTTTTTCAAAACATGACCTAGAGTTCCTTTTCCCCTACCCCATCCCCAAAAATTTCCTCAAATCCCTTTCATTTGCCTATTCAAACCACTTTCATTTCTGTAGATGATTTAAGATAAGAAACTAGTAACTCTGGATTTTCTGTTTCTGCGATTTAACAAATGTGAATGTTTAAAAATTCTTTCTCCACATCTTCACGACATGTGTATGTTCAATATTATTTTTATTTAATTTTTTCTGTTATTCTGCATTTTACAATATTATTAGTGCATTATGGTTCCTCATTGTATTGTTTTTTTAGATTAATGCCTTGATAAAGACAGGAAACTCTGTCGAAACGTTGGCATAATTTTCTTTCTTGATCGAACTCACCAAATTTCATCATAACATAATTCATCAACGGTCTACAAATACTTTTATAATAAACAATTTATAATATGCCAAAATGCTAGATTTTTAAAAATAATAATTTTGGAACTGATTAAACATGCATTACGTCCAAAAAATAGAAGCGCAATTTTGCATTGAAAATGATATCGAACTATGGAGGGCAAGTGTTTAAAATTAGCTATAAATAATCCAAAAAACCAATTGAAAGTTGCATTAGAATGTTAGGTGTTTGTGCTTAAATGTCAGAAAAGCAGATGTAACAGCTAAAGGAAAGAGTGCAAAGAAAACTGTATATGAGTACAGAGATAAGATAATAATTTATATATAAAAGTAATCAAGTAATATTTAAGTAGGTTAAATAGAATGAATAACCAAAACATGTAACTGCATGCTAACTATAAATTTGAGAACGGAATACTTACCTTAAAATAAATAAGGGGATAAAGCTAAAATAATCAAGTATTTTAAACAAATCGCGCCCACGTGAGTAGATACAATAAATAAAACCGTTAATATGATTACATGTAAGACAAGCTTTATAAAACGGTTAGTCATTTTAGTACTTAGAATGCAATGTTAATAAAAATTGAAGTATAGTTTCATAAGATCGTTTTTGTTAAAGACTAGAAGAATAATGAATGTCAAAATCAAAATTAAAAAAAAAACTGCAAATAACCAACTCACCAAAATTATTTTCTAGAAATGAAGCGAAATCCTTCATGATAACGTTCTTTTTAAATGACGACAATATCTTATTCTGGAATCCCAAGTTAACGTGTTCTGCCGACACCAAAGCAATTTGATATAAGCAAATAAAAAGTAGAAAGAACTAATTGTTAGGGATTCCTTTAGATTAGCTGTCTTAATAGATATTACTTCCGATTCAATTTAGTTAATTTATCACAACAGACGATGAAGTGAAATTAACTACCTAAATTAGCAGTTTGTATTCTTAATCTTTTTCAGTTTTAACGTTGGCAAAGAGAAAGAATGTTTTACCTTAAGAGGCTCTAAATTTTGACAACTTTTTCTAATTAAAGAAGCAATTTCTAAAAAGTTATAATAGAAAACATACAGACTCTTCCCAATATATAATTACCATAACTACATCATGTTTTCTGTTAGGAACCCGAATGATGGAAATTTTTCAAGCTTGAAATCAACAAAAGAAATAAAATTAAGGATTGCTAATCTAAAGTATTGGGGAATGCATTTTTGTTGCAATAAAATAAAAAGGATGGCAGAGATAAGGTAGAAAATTAGAGTGATTATCTGAAAAGAAGCATGAAAATTAATAGCATATTATACAAGTTCGAAAGTATGTGCAAAAAAAGTGTAATGTTATATATATAATTATAATTGTTGCGTTATGAAGTGCAATATATAGATAGGGCAGTCTAGGACAAGTGTTGAAATCACAACTGTGGTGCTAAACAATTGTTTAATAAGCAGTGCAATAATTTATAAACGTATAAGAAATATAATAAATAGAAGAATGCAAGTTTTTTTAAATATCACTAAGACGATTAAAAGAACAATTCAAATACGAAACAAAAAAATTAAAATGAAATTTCAATTGAAATTTTGGAATAGAGGTTTATCTTTTTCATTTTTAATTACGTACAATCCATTCTTTTCTTCAGGACATGCCATGCAAGAGCTGCGTCCAAATTTGAAAAGAAAACAATTTAATTAATATAATATGCTAAAGAGTAAACATTTTATTAAAACTCTTAATGATTACAAAAAATATTTACTCAGTGTTATTTTTTTTTTTTAAACATATTAATAAATAGCATCAATGCCATTGATATTTTATTTAATATGAAACAGTATTTTCTAAAGAATGTATTACAAGTTAGTAATATAGTTACTGAGTTGGATTCTGAGTCCTTTATAATCATTATGATTTTCTATATCGAAAATAATGAAAAGATTTAATAATTAATTAAAACTAATAGAAATAAAGACAAATACGGAAATTTTTTTTACAAAAGTTGTCTGCCAAACGATATTGTAGGTAATACTCGTCCCTCGATTTAGTTCCTTTACAACTAGTTTTCGGATTTAAGAATATGATATTTTCTTATAAAACAAAACATATAGACTCTTCCCAATATATAATTACCATAACTGTTCGGTCGGCTCCCTTTGAGGGATTAACTCTGCCTCGATATTTTAACTTGGTATTTTTCCCACGCCTGCCTCTCTTACGCGCCTACTCCGCTCCATCCGTGCGTGCGTACGTTAATCCGCTCGCCTTTGAAATAATTCCGCCACTAATGCATTCTTGGAACTGGTTGTTGCTACCCCAACCCTCCGCACCTCCCCTCTTCCATCCCTTTTCCTATTTCGTCATCTGACTACAATGTTTTCCCCTACTTCCTACGCCGGCCAGCCCCCTGTTTCCGTCCTCTCAGTTCAGTTGCTCTCTGTCGTTCGTCTGTGCTGGTTGTGTAGTGCTTATAACTCCGCTTCACTGTGACTTCGCCATTTAAGCGCTCATTCGCCAAGTTAATTTTCTTCATTATTCGCCCGCGAATAATAAGAAACTGACCGCACCTGCATCGAGGAGAAGATCTCTGTTCGCACCTGGAGAAATTCATCACCTTCAGAAGCTCTCAGCAGCCTTCACCGTTTCCACGGAGCATTCTAACACCTTTCTCCATTCACCTTATCTCCTTTCTTTCGCCACAAACACACTCACACACACAACACCTCCACATACAGACGCCATCCCTTCCTATCCCCCTTTCCGCCTATCTCGTCATCGCCTCTGCCTCAACATTCGCCGTCACCAAGAGGGTAAGTCTCGCCTTAATTTAACTACTTGTATAATTCAAGTTACTTACAGTTTTTTCGCCCGTTTCTCGCGTCCAACTTCCGCCTCACCGCTCGCCACCTCGCCTTGGGTGTCTGCCGCGCAGACATTTTGGTCCTCCGGGCCGGATATACTACCGGTTCTCTCCTGATCACCTACCATGGCCCCAAAAAAGCGTCTCCCCCTCGCGACTCCGCCGATGTCAGCAGCTGCCTTCGAGCGCCACACTCGGTTGGCTAAGGCGTTCTTCCTGAGCCAAATCGAGGAGCTGCTGGCATTAGGGAAGGAGAACGCCCTTACGCCCGAATCCGCTCTTGTACGCGAGAACCTCCTGGCCAAGGAGTTCCGGACATTCCTTGAGGTCGTGGACCCCCTGAAATCTACAGATGAGCTCCCAGCCGGCCTCTCCGAAGAGGCTTTCGACAACAGATGCCAAGACATCCGCCTCATTTACTTTCGGGCTCAACAAATCCTCGGCGAGGCCCGCCCTCCGCAATTAACCGCGCCTGTTTCCGCCAGCACTACTTCCTTCAACCCCTTTCCTTCTCCGCGCCTTCCCGTCATCCCCATCCCGACCTTCTCCGGGGACATCTGCCGCTGGGGCGAATTTCGCGCCTTTTTTCAATCGATCGTAATCGACCAGACGTCGCTCTCCGACATCGATCGCCTGCACTACCTTCATGGGGTGCTAGAGGGCCCCCCCCGCGCCATCATCGCCAACATCCCGTTAGTGGACGGCCAGTTCGATCGCGCCTGGCACGCCCTGTACACGGCGTATGATAACCGCCGGCACTTTGCCGAAACCCTCCTGCAGCGCCTCCTCGAGGTCCCTTCCGGCACCCCCCTTTCGTCCGTGCGAAGCCTGGAGCGGATACTCACTGGCCCTTTGGAAGCCGCTCACGCCCTATTGACCGTGGCCGCCCCAGATCTCGCTTCCTTCCTCATGTTTTCCTTGATCGCCCGCCACTTCGACGCCCAGACCCGGGAAGCGTTCGAACTCGAGCATGCGGCTGTCGAGTTCCCCACAGTCACGGACGTCACCGCCTTCCTGCAGCGACGCCTACACGCCTTGCGCCTCATCCCCCCTGCCCCGCGTCGCACCACCCCCTCGTCGCCCCGCTTCCGCGACTCGGTTCCCTCGCGCCCTCCATCTCCGCCACGAAGGCCGGCTGTTCTGTCCCCGCCTTCTCGCGCCTCTCACACTCCGGGCCCTGTGCTGCCCAAACCCACCACCGCGACTGCGTCTCCGTCACGGCCACGCCCCCCCTGTGCGCCTACTGTCGCGGGTCGGATCATACGATCCGCCAATGCGTGGCCTTCAAATCCATGCCCGTGGGGCGTCGGCGCGACTTTGTGTCGAGCCACCATGTGTGCCGGAACTGTCTGTCCAACGGCCATCTTTATGACCGATGCCGTTCGGAACAGACGTGCCACTTATGCCACCGTCGCCATCACACCATTCTACATCTCCCCTCCCAAAACGTCCCCCCTCGTGCTCCACTCTCGCCCGAGCCCTCAACCAGTCACCGCCCCTCACTTTCCCGTTCTCCGCGCCTTTCGCCTCCCCGCTCTCCGCGCCAATCGCCCCCTCCCTCCTCACGCTCACCGCCCCACACGGAGGCTGAGCGCGGCGCCTCCCCGCCATGTATACGGTAGGCCGACTGCCCATCCCCACCACCCCTCACCACCGATCCGAGACCTCAATCGCCTCCCGCTTCCCGCGGACGCATCCGTACGCGGCATCACGCCGATACTTCTCTGCCCGATTATTGACTATCGCTCCCGCTTAACGCCCCACTTCGCTCGCCTCCACGCGTACTCATGCCCACCGTCCGCCTGCGCCTAGAAAATCCTCCTTATGGTGACCTCACCCGCGCCCTCGTCGATTCCGGGAGTCATGTGACCGTCATCACCCGCGCCACCGCCCAGCGTCTCCGTTTGCCGCTCCAACGCGTGGAGTCTAGAATTTCTACCCTGGGCTCTAACGCTTCTGCCCTCTCCCATTACCGCGCCACTGTCACCCTTGTGCACCCCGGTGATCCGCCTCGTCTTTCTGTACCCGTGCTGGTGCTTGACCATATCATTCCCCCCACCCCGCACCAGGCTCTGCCGGTTAACTGGGCCCGGCTGAAGCATCTTCGCCTCGCGGACTGCCGGTTTAATAAACCTGGAGACATCGATGTCATTCTTGGGAATGATGTCCTCCCCTATCTTCTCCTTCCGGGTAGAGTCCCGCCCACCTTACGCACTCCGGCCGCCTTTCACACCACCCTCGGCTGGGTCCTCTAGGGGCCCTTTCGCCCTCTTTCCCGCCCAAAGCGAGTCCGGTTCACCGCTTCCACTCGCGACAATGAGCGCCCCCGCTCTCGCGCTCCACGCCCCTGCCCCGCGCCGCTTCCTCCAACCGTCCCGCCGCCCTCTCCTGCTGGTCCGCCAAGAAGATACCGCCGCCTCGCTTCCTGTCATCCCGGAGATGCCTGCTGCCCCCGCGGTTCCTCCGTGTGTCTTGTCACCTTGCCTCCTTCAATGTGAGGAAGAAGATCTCAACCAGATCGTACGCCGCTTCTGGGAGGTAGACAAAGTTCCGGAGAATCTGCCTCTCACCGCCAGCGAACGCGCCTGCGAGAGCATTTATTCCCGCTCGGTTCATCGCTTCGCCAGCGGACGCTACATCGTTTCTCTCCCCTTCACTGATGATCGCCTCGGGGTCTCCGTCACCGTCGCCACCCGCCAGTTCCTCCGGTTGGAGAAGCGCCTGGCGCAAAACCCCGACTTACGCGCCGCGTACATCGAATTTATGCGGGACTCGACAGCGGCCATATGGAAGTTGTACGTCCCGATGACGCCCCGCCCTCCTATACGCCATACTACATCCCGCATCATGTGGTTCATCGCCCGGACGACCCGCCTACTAAACTGCGGGTCGTGTTCAATGCCTCCTGCGCCTCCTCTAACGGCCGGTCACTCAATGACCTTTTGCTTACCGGCCCAAAACTTCAGGCCGACATCGCCACGCTCCTTCTGCGCTTCCGCCTTCACGCCTTCGTGTTCACCGCCGACCAATGCGGTGCAATTGCATCCGGCAAATGTATCGCCAGATCCTGGTTACTCCCGAGCAGCGGGATTTCCAGCGCATCATCTGGCGATTCTCCGATCAAGAACCCATTTCCTCCTTCCGCCTAAACACCGTCACCTATGCGTATCCTCCGCGCCCTACCTCGCCCTACGCACCCTTCGCCAACCAGCGAATGATGAAGGGGATAAGTATCCTCACGCCCAGGCCATCCTCCTCCACGACGTTTACGTCGATGATGTGCTCACCGGCGCTTCGTCAGAGATCTTTCCGCCGTTTCACCGCTCGCCGTGGGCTCCCGACCACCATCTTTTCCGACAACGGAACCAACTTCGTCGGAGCCCACAACCAACTTCGTGAACTCGGACGCCTGTTGAGTGATGAACATCACCAACAAGCCGTCTGTCGCGCTGCCGCTTCCGCTGGCATTGAATGGAGGTTCATCCCCCCGGCCAGTCCTCATTTTGGAGGCCTCTGGGAAGCGGCAATCAAGTCCGCCAAGCACCACCTCACCCGCGTCGTGGGCGATCAACGGCTCACCTACGGGAGCTCCTCACCGTGACCACTGACGTCGAGGCGATCCTGAACTCGCGCCCTCTGTGCGCCCTTTCGTCCGACCCGAACGATCCGGAACCCCTCACGCCCGGCCATTTTCTGGTTTTCCGCCCTCTTACCGCGCCTCCCGAGCGCGATGTTACCGCCCTCAACACTACTCGCCTGTCCAGGTGGCAACTGACCCAGCGCATCCAACAGGACTTTTGGAGGCGCTGGCGTACCGAATATCTCCATACCCTTCAGCAGCGTACGAAGTGGCTCCTCCCCGCTACGGAGATCGCGCCTGGCACCGTCGTCATGGTCCACCAGGACAATGTTCCGCCGCGCCAATGGCCTTTAGGCCGCATCGTCGCCCTCCATCAGGGACGTGACTCCGTCAGTCGCGTCGCCGACGTGCACACCGCCTACGGCACCCTCCGCCGTCCTTTCGCCAAACTTTGTCCGCTCCCGACCCAGTGATCACTGAAGTCGAGTCTTCAGGGCGGGCGGGATGTTCGGTCGGCTCCCTTTGAGAGATTAACTCTGCCTCGATATTTTAACTTGGTATTTTTTCCCACGCCTGCCTCTTTTACGCGCCTACTCCGCCCGTGCGTGCGTACGTTAATCCGCTCGCCTTTGAAATAATTCCGCCACTAATGCATTCTTGGAACTGGTTGTTGCTACCCCAACCCTCCGCACCTCCCGTCTTCCATCCCTTTTCCTATTTCGTCATCTGACTACAATGTTTTCCCCTACTTGCTACGCCGGCCAGCCCCCTGTTTCCGTCCTCTCAGTTCAGTTGCTCTCTGTCGTTCGTCTGTGCTGGTTGTGTAGTGCTTATAACTCCGCTTCACTGTGACTTCGCCATTTAAGCGCTTATTCGCCAAGTTAATTTTCTTCATTATTCGCCCGCGAATAATAAGAAACTGACCGCACCTGCATCAAGGAGAAGGATCTCTGTTCGCGCCTGGAGAAATTCATCACCTTCAGAAGCTCTCAGCAGCCTTCACCGTTTCCACGGAGCATTCTAACACCTTTCTCCATTCACCTTATCTCCTTTCTTTCGCCACAAACACACTCACACACACAACACCTCCACATACAGACGCCATCCCTTCCTATCCCCCTTTCCGCCTATCTCGTCATCGCCTCTGCCTCAACATTCGCCGTCACCAAGAAAGTAAGTCTCGCCTTAATTTAACTACTGTATAATTCAAGTTACTTACAGTTTTTTGGGAATGTCAAATACACATATGAAGAGCTACAACTTTTATTTGAAACATTTCTTCGGAAAAATTCATTCAAGGATTTAAGGGGCTTTTGGGTGATTGGTGGAATTATGTTTGCCCTATCAGTACTAAAGTAGATTATTATACAATTATAACATCTATATAATATAAATTAGAATTAAACATGTTGCCGAAATTCCGAGTTTAAAGAAAATCGGTTCACTGGAATTGTTCGGAGTAAACTGTGAAAAAATTCAAATGTTTGTTCATTATTGGCGCTCCTCTATAATGTAATCATCTCCAAATGCTTCTGTTGATTAGTTGGCACTTGTTTTATATCTAGAAGATCTCGAAATATTTCCAGTTTGGAAACTCAATTACCAAAATCTGCAAACAACCAGCTAGGGAAAAGTAAAGTAAACTAGATTCCCATGTAGTTAACAGAAAGTATCTTACTAAAAATACAAATACTGTGTGAAGAGATGTCTTGGGACCATTCACTGTTTCTGGATTACAAGGAGAGGAAGTGAACTCCTTGTATGGAATACAAGATGTATAATAGTATTGTAAAGATAAAGACAACCCGCATGAATACTAATAACACAATGTGACTCATGGGGATTACTGTTTCACCGTATTGGTGGGTTTTCTTGGAGGTGGGTGGAAAAGGAGGGATTAATGTAACCTTACCCCGTTGCCCATCAGGACCCTAAACTCACTCAATGTTGCCAACAACAACCACCACTTCTTGCTTGACTTGATTGTTAGGTACATAGGATAGTATTAGAGAAAGTTGAAAAGCATACACAAACGCTTACGCTAACTCGTTTAAGTGGGATCCGGAACGAGGGGGAAGCCAGAGATGCTTCCCAATCTACAAGCCAAAACACACACACACTCACACCGTCCTGTACTAAAAACATATACGTGCGTTAAATTTAACCATTTGTCTGTGAACCAGTTTTCTTGTCTCTGGTACAACAGATTGAATGTTTGTACAATGGTAGATTGGACAAGGGTACTGGTGATAAAACAAGAGTTTTGCCTAAAACAGTAGGAATTTAACATTCAGCGCTTGTTGATATTTTATAATGCTTACTCATGCGTTCCAAGAACTTTACTGTTAACACTGGATAATAAAGTAAAGCAAAGTTAGGTTAAAGTTAGACCAAGGAAAAAAAAATCAATTAAAACTGATAAGCCTGAATGGGTTAGTTAGGTTATGAAGTTTAAAGGAACAAACATCGTTGGAACCGTTTCCAAGAAAATCGCATAGAACTGAAAAAAAAACTTTCATTAAAGTGACACTTCCGGTTAATGGATGTTACCCGAAACCTTATATCAGATGCGTTGGTATTACCTAAACGGAATACCAAGTTTCCTTATCAAGTATCTTAATGAATATAGTTAGCAGCATATCATCTTTAAAGAAAATGGTTCCTCTTTTCGGAGAAAATTCTAAAAAAAAAAACTAAAAAAACAACTGATTAACCGATTCTGGGAATTCGCATTTTCGGTCAATAGATCTTCAGTTTGTAGAAATCCATTTAATGTAGCTTAATAAAATATAAAGTTGGGAACACTCGTTATCTTGATGTAGCATCTAAGAGGTGCCTTCACTTTAGTTCTGGCTCTTCCAGAAAAATGTTCCAAATAAAAGTGATGAGGCCTTTGTATGAGCTGTCAGGATGCGAAATTTAATGCAAATCCATCTTTGGTAAAATCGCAAAAAAAAAACAAAGATAAAGATCCATCATTGGATTTTCTTTTCCATTGGCAGATTTTGACCTAAATTTTAGTGCCCGATTTGAAAATTTATTTTCAGAAAATCCGACATGATCTCAATACCTTCCTCTTACCAATAGTATTAAAAAAGGAATAAATAAGTTATTAATCAGAAAATTTAGATCAGGATATTCAATTTGAATTCATTCACAATTCAATAATAATTATTCCTGGCCAACTTACAGCATAATAACGGCTGTTAACCAGATTATTATGCATTATTAAAATAGAGCTTTGTTAAATAGAAGGAAACTTGAGTGCTACTTAAGTGCACTTGTAAGAGGTATGATTTTGACTAAGTACTTATTTCATCTAGATGACGTTTTACTATTCGTTTTGGTAACAGCCTCCTCCCCCCCACTGGACCACTAGATTTCAGTTGTTAAATTCTACCACTATACATGAGAGTCCCAACTTACCCACAGGCTTCTTTCCACAACTAATAAATAACTACATCTTGTTAGGGTTGTAGTATATTAAGGTTGTACTCTAGGAGAGTTGTTGGCTCATTTTCTCACATAATGGCCCCCTGACAAAACCCAGCACCAGGAAAACTGAGTGTGAGTGTAACTAGGTTTAAACCCATCTAGTAACAGGAAGTTTAGCCTATTTGTACACTTGTCTTCAACACTGCAAATGCTGATGAAGTGTTATGAGAGCGTGTATAATCCAACTTATTCTCTCTCTCTCTCTATCTATCTCTTCCTTTCTTATTTACTGTGATTTATTATCATTATTATTATTATTATTATTATTATTGTTATATTCACCCATTTCTTGTTGAATATTCTCATCCGGCTATATATTAGCCATGTTTTTATTGTTGGATTGAATATATTTATTTATATTCTAACAAAAATCGCTGGAAACTGAAATTTGATGTTCCACTAACAACTCCATTGATTTTCTTTAAACTTCGCATACTACACTATTATTATTCGTGTATGTTGGTGGGAGGTGGGGGGGGGTCAAGCCCAATGCCATCCAAAACTTCACTGGGCCCATTCAAGCTATCCCAAAACAACAACAAACCTGGATCTAGAACAGAAATTCAGATCTCGCATCTAAAAATTTCCCAACTCACCTAAAATTCACCTAAAATTTGTTGCCAAAATATTCCGTGTTGGAAGAAAATCGGTTGACCGGAAGTGCCAGTTTACTGAACGGTTTTTTTTCCACAGTTTTCTACATTTTCCCGACAAAGATAGTGCCACTTTACTGAACGGTTTTTTTTCCCCACAGTTTTCTACATTTTCCCGACAAAGATATTCAATGAGTTTTCTTGATTCACACACAATCACACAACACACAAACATATATATAATTATATAATATATATAACATATATATATAGGCCGTATCACTTGTGTTTGAACAATTTTTTCTAATAAATAGATTTTATGTCGGAGCTCCCCACGTATCCCTCTCAAGTGTCCTTTCTTTTTTGTTTAGGTTCTCCCAGCTATCCATATAACGATGAAGTCAGTATTTTTTAATAAATATTTCGAAATGAATAGGAATTTATCACTCATAACTAAGATAAATTGCAGAAAGACAAACAGTGTTTACCCCAGACCTTTTTTTTTTTTTTACTCTGAACAATACTCATTAAGAGTATTAACTGTAAAAACTGAATTTACAAAGTTTAATACGACCGTTAAACAAACTTAAAGTAGTAAATTTCAAAATGATGAATATTCCACTTTTTTCTGACTTTCTCTTATTTCTAACGGCAATTTTTATAGTTATTAGAATATAATCTAAAAGTGTACTTTCTACAACAGCTTAGCGAAATGTTTTTGGATCGTTAAAGGCCACTAGCACGTATCACGTTAGCGATCTTGTATGTACTAGATCTCGTACATACATACATACTATATGGTGTACACACACATCTACGCAGACCTTCATTAACATAGCATCACCTGTAACACTATGCTCATTAGATGATGCACTGTTGCCATGACACCATAGAATGATTATGTTTTACCCATATAAAATTATACATTAATTTCAGAGGGAATATTTTATTAATGCAATATATTTTTAATATGGTATGAAACTAGTCATTTATTAAATTTAATTTTCATCAATAAAGTTTGTGGGGAATATACGTATATTTGGTGTGAATAAAGTGTTCCATTTCATGCTTCTTTTAAGTTTGTTTTGAGGCTCATATTATAGAGACTTGTTGCCACGTTCCATTTCTGTCCGTTTGTGTTATATAATTTCGTAATTATTCAAAGTAATTGGACAGATTATTTATATTTATCCCAAGGAATTTATTTATTTATTTATTTTTTTTTCATTTTAAGAAATTCACAACTATACAAACAGTATTATGAGTGAATATAATAGTAGTGACATAAAAAAGGGCGTGAATGTCTTGTTAGGAGATGCCTCCCAATGGAGGTACTCCCTAATTATTGCTATAAAATGCTAACAAGAAGTTAGATGGTCGCGCGGCCAGTGGCGTTTCAGTCTCCTGGAAGGGTTGTGTGGAATAGAAAGAGAAGAGAGTTGTTGGACTAAAGGGTTAGAATGGTTGGATGTGAGGTTATGGAATTTCTTGTAACGTGATTTTATGAACTGATGAACAAAAGGGATTTTGAGGTCACTGTGAAGGGTTAGGTTGGAAACATAGAACGGGGCATTGGTAATTCTTCTGAGGGTTTTGGATTGAAAAGCTTGAATGCGATATGTGTTGGAATGCTTGGTCGAACCCCAGACCTCGCATCCGTACGTCCAGAGGGGCTTTATAATAGTGTTGTAGATAAGACTTTTGTTTTCAAGAGAAAGTTTAGAGCGTCGGTCAAGTAGTCTCGAGAGAAGTTTGTAACGTCTGTTTAGTTCAAGTCTTTTTAATCGTGTATGCGGATTCCAAGTAAGTCTTTTGTCTAGATAAAGTCCTAAATATCGGACTTTGTCCACTGTCGGTATTATAGTCCCATGAAGGAGGATGGGCGGGAGAGTAGCGCGGCGGAGGGTGAAGGAAACGCATTTGCTTTTAGTGGGATTGACCTTTATTCTCCACCGGATAAGCCAGTCTTGTAGAGAGATGATATGGGATTGTAGTGCACGGGATGCGGAAACAGGATCGGGATTTGGAGCAATAACACATGTGTCATCAGCGTAGGAATGAAGGATTGTTTTTGGGTGGGAAGGAATATCTGCAGTATAGAAAATATATAGGAGAGGAGCAAGGACACTGCCTTGGGGTACACCTGCATAGATTGGAAGGATAGAAGATCTGGAGGAGCCAGAACGAACCCAGAAGAAACGATCAGACAGGTATGATTTAAGGATCATATAGTAGGTAAAGGGAAGGACTCCCTTGAGCTTCCACAACAAACCCGCATGCCAAACCCGGTCAAACGCCTGAGCGATATCCAGGAAGACACCCGGGCAATACTGCTTCTGCTCAAGGGCAGATGAGATGGTGTCAATAAGGCGGTGGCACTGGTGAATTGTTGAGTGAGAGCTACGGAAACCAAACTGATGATTTGGAAGGAAACCTTCTGAAAGAGGAAAGATTCGTTTGAAGAGGAGCCGTTCAAGTACCTTACTAAGGAATTTATAATTTTAATAACAGATATAATTTAGAAAACATTAGATAGAGTTGGTGAAAGTTTCGAAAGTAATTTTACTTATATCTTGGTTAAAATGAAATGTTTACTTAATGTTTATTTGCTCTAGAATAAATATAGAGCTGGCGGAGATCAAATCACTATTTGATTGTGATTATATGTTGGGCCACCATTCAGTGACTAGATTAATCCTCAGCATTTAAAATCTATCTTCTCATATTCTCCTAGAATGCATCAATTTTTTCCTGAAAGAAAAACATTTCTCAGATCTAAAAAATTTCACGACTTTTTCTTACGACTTTTAATACAGTTATAAGTGTAATGGGATCCGACTCATTATAGATTCATAGGAAACGAAGAACGCAGAAGCACATTAAATGAATCAAACCTCACCTAGGCCAGACTAGGAAGGGACAGTTCGATTCACATAAATAGAGCGACAGCAGAGTTCAGGACAGTTTACGACCAGTTAACAACGAGTCAGCAACCTTCTACTACCTTCTCATCGCTCAGCCAGTCTGTCTCTTTATATTTCTCTCGCTGCCTAACTTCTATTTTGCTGTATAGTCCTTGCAGTTTGTGTGTTCTATTCATTATACAGTGTTCAGCATATTATCTAGTTAATTTCTCTAAAATCCATTCTTTCAAATTCTCTCACGTTCTCACATACATTATCGATATGTGTGTAAAATGATAATTTTTACTTTCTCTTACTCCTAGTAAAAGAGGAAGAAGTATTGTAATCGTGTCAAATTTTCGATATTGAGTTTCCACCGGAAATATCCGTTTTAAGGTCCCCTGAGTCCAAAAAGTGGTTTTTAGCAAATGGTCTGTGTGTGTTTGTGTGTGGTGTGTGTGTGTGTGTATGTATGTGAACAGCATAGCTCAAAAACGAAAAATCGTAGAAAGTTCGAACTTGATAATCCGTTTAGTTATTACCATGGGATCCGACAGTGGGTCATCTGTCAAAATTCCTTAACCGGAAGTACCACTTTACTAGTTTTTTTTTGTTTTTTTTTTACGTTTTTCGCGATTTTCTCAGAAGTGGCTCCGACGGTTTTCTTGAAACTTATAATATAAACTGAACATGCAAAGATCTACATCATTTATTTAAAACATTTCTCTGGGAAAATTCATTTAAGGGCACTTTTAGGGGAGGAATGGGGTTACAGCTTCCTCTAAAGTGTGTAATGACACATCAAAGTCATTGACACATCAAAGTCATAGCAATGTCAAAGTGGTTCCAGCCAGCTGCTATCCTCACAAAGGATGGCAGGAATAAAATATAATTTATAACTAGTGGCCTAGCCGGCCGCTGTCTTCAAGACAAGGCCGCGGCCAAACAAACGAAACCCTTTTCAATACAAGGGTCAATACTTCACATCAAAGCAAGCACCGATAAAGCTGGCCACTGACCTAAATCACTGGTCACCGAACTAACCAAGGTCACACAAGGTCGCACACTAGGACAGATGTCTTGGTGTGAGTGTTGCTAACACTAATATAAACTTCGCCCCATTGGAAGGGTAGATTATTATATACTAGCGCGTCAGTAGATCATCATTATACACGAGTACGTCTTCATTATTATACACGAGCACGTCAGTAGATCATTATATACGAGTACATCGTTATACGAGCAGCAGTTCCGCGTCCCTATACAGGTTTTACTTATACTTATTTTCATAATTGCGCATCTTAGTTTATTTATTTTAATCATCTTAAATTATTTGTTATTTTTAACTTTAAATTATCTAAGTATTTCATGTTAATAGTTACCATTTCTCACATTTAAATTCCTGTAAAAATATAGTCTATTTTTATAAATTCAGTGTTAGTAATTCGAGCTCTAACTTCTAAAAATCTCTAAACTAACTTCCGCCCTCTTCAAGACATCTACTACATACCATAGGAATCACAATAGACGATTCCACTACAAGTGCTATCATAGTTAATTATACAATTCTATCATCCAAACAAAATTAATTAGAAATAAGTAGATTGCTAAAATTCCGAGCTTCAAGAAAATTAGTAAACCGGAAGTGGCGCTTTTACTGAAGAGCTTTTCAGTTTTCGACGAATTTCGTTAAATTTGGTACACAAACTATAAAATTTGTCAATTATAATTTTGAGAACGTAAGAGAATGTTGTGTGAGTGTTTGACACCAGATTTTTTTTTTAAATTAAATTAAAATTTTTTTTTAAGTAAAAATTACAAGTTTAAAGAAATTTAGTTTTATTTTGCTCCGGAAACCTAAAAACATTTATTTCCGGTAAAAACACTATTTCGATCAAAATCTGTTTTTTGATGATCGCAATACTTCCTCTTAGGTAAAAAAAAAAAATTGTTGAAGCTGTATGGAATCCCATTTTAATGAAAAACGAAACACGTGTGTAAACTAGAAATATAGTAAAATTAGAAATAAAAGCAGTACACTCCGGGAATGGTTTAAGTTTATCAGCATAATGAACCGTTAAAATTATGTTAGCCATGCATCATTGATTCATAAAATTTCTCTCTTGTAATATATTTGTCTTTGATCTTAAAGCTTAAATATGCTTGGGGGAAAATAAAAACGTTTGCATACGGTTTCAAACTATTTCAAACTTAATTTTTTCCAAATGGTTTAATGCTCGGGTCTCCTCTTGTCTAGGTTCACATAAACACTAGTACTGTTTATTGTGCTATTGTCCTCGTGAAAAGAATAGAATAAGAAAAAAGGTTTATTGGTATCAATATTGTAATGAACCGTTGGCAGTATATCTTGCCTGCAGAAAAAAAATTATATGGTAATCCGCTTAACTATTACATCATCCGCCATGTCACATGAGACGTAACGCGTCTCCCTACCACAAGCTAGGAAAAATCAAGATCTGTCTACCTCAACCCATGGTAGATCTCTGGAAGGACAAGTAGGGGAATTTTTCTAGAAGCGTATATAAGGGCTAGGCTGGACTCAAACAATCAATCAGTCAACAATTACAATTCAGCCTAGAACACAAACACACAGACTTCTGTGATTCAGTCTTGTACACACACAGTCTTCAAGAATACATCACCATCACCAACACTCTACGAGTTCAGTTCGTCATTTCTACTCACGCTATCATTATTTCTATATCAGTCTCTGTAAAGTCCTTGCAGTACTCTGTTTTCTCAATCAATATAACAGTGTTTCAAATCAGTGTACTTTTTCTCTTCTAAACATTTTTCTGTCCAATTTCATACAAACTCCATTACAATATGTCAGTAGTAAATTACATTAAATGCTTTATGGAATTATTCCGGATCTGAAGAAAAGTGGCAGTGCAAGCCACTTTCTTAGATTTTCACGCCCAAGGCTCCAGAGATTTGTCTTTAAACTTGATACTCTAACTGCACATAAGTACAATTATTCTGAAAAAAATTTATTCTAAGGGGTTCTGAAGTATCTATATAAACAATAGATTTTCTAAACTGCTATTTCAAGTTTTGCTGAAGCTTGGCAGTGTCGCTGTCTGGTGGCGTATATACACTGTAGTCAACACACAGATAGTCTCTTGATCTACTAACCAATAAATAAAATATGTGATTTCCGCCACTTTGTACATTTATATATAACATTGAGCCAGCTAAAGTAAACATTTCAAAATTTAAAGAAAATTAGTGAATGAGGGTTTCTCATCAAGATTTCTACTTTCTCTCGCTCCTGGGAAGAGAAAGAATGCCGAACGTGTCAAATCATTGAAATTAAGTATTTGCATCGCGTCTAACACGAAGGTTGCGCGCAAAATCCATGAACCGGAAGTGGTGCGACTTTACTGGTTTTTTCTTCAGTTTTTCGTGATTTTGTGATTTTGCTGGAAAACGGCTCCAGCGATTTTTTTTAAACTTCGTATACTACCTATATACACATAAATACCTGTCACTTTTATTTGAAACATCTTCCCGGGATAATTGATTTTTTTGGAGGTTCTGGGGTTACAAAAAGCGTCCCACTATACATTAAAAGTCTTAGTAGAATTCCAAATTTAAAGAAAATCGGTTAACCGGAAATGTGACTTTACAGAATCGGATCTTGAATTGTTTCAATAAGGAGTTTAGCGGCCTTATTTCCTTCTGCCGTTATAGCCGTGTAGTCATTATACTTCACTACAAGATGTCACTTGTTTCTTTATAACTAAGAAGCTTGTTTCCAATAATAGGTCCAAATATTCCATCTAATCCCCTTCTCTTTAGTATCCAAAGCAGGTTTTTATTTTTTTATTTTCCTTGCCTTTGATAAATCCATAATTATCAGCCTTCCAATCTTAACATCCCAAATACTTAGTTTTCAAAAAAAATACGTTAAACAAAAAAGTAATCCCTCCCGTCTACCTATTCAATACTTCTATCCCTCCCACAGAACACGTTCACCTTGGATTACAGTTAGTTAAGCAACTGACATGGAATCCCCATATACAAAGCTTAAACGAATCAACCTCAACCAATGCTTCAGACTTCTCGCTAGACTTCTTGACAAACACTCTTAAACTATTATTTTTGAATAAAAGACAACTTGCCCCAATTTGGACATCATACGGACTAGAACTGTACGGCACCACTAACCGTTCCAGCCTCAATAGATTTTAAAACTCTTCAGTCAAAAATTCTCCATCGCATCGTCAACGCCTCACTTTTTACGTCTCCAACGGCACTATTCACAGAGACATGAAGCAAAATCCCGAGAAAACAAATTCCAAATTCTCCTATCTCTCAGTTCAATTCACCTCGTTCAAACTTACTCCTAGGTAATCCCGTAAAGACGGCTAGAGTGCCATTATCACCGCGACCTCTTTGATATCCAGTGACACTTAACCACTGGACTGCTGTCAATGCCAACATTTCATGACACAATTTTCTTTATGATAGATTTATTTGTCGCATTTAAATATGCAATAAAAATATTCTTTATTTATGCATTAAAAAGAAAAACGCAAAGACTTTAGTTACACATCTATAATATGTGACTTAAACCCATTTTTGTAGTATATAATTTAATTTTGGTTTCAATTTTTTTTCAAGTCCTATAGTTCAAAGTACTAAAGTTTGAAACTTCGTGCAAATGCTTGTTTATGAATGTAAGCTAAAAAAAAAAAACGCAATAACAAAACATTGAACTAAAAAAATTGAAAGAGAGACAACTGATAATTGAAAGAGAGGGTAATTAATACTGATGATGACAATGATGACGTAGAAAAAAAAAACTGATTTAAATAAGACGGAAGTTAATGATAGTAGCGGTTTATTTAAACAAAAAAAAAAAAGAAAAAAGAAAGATATAGATTACTGGTCACTAGGTAAGAAAGTATGTTTCAATTAGCTTGTGAAAGCCAGTAACATAAAAACACTAACTTATATAACCTTTCTATATAATAAATTTATATAACAAATTGCGTATTATATGTATATAATACTGTCTATATAATACAAGACTTATTTATTTATTTTTAACTAAAATTTGTTACATTTCTTTCCCGCTTATTTCATGTACTTATTGTGGTTAAAGATAGATAAGGAACCATTTATTATCGACGGTACCATTCATAGTACAACTTCCTGTTTGAAGATCACTAGATTTAATTTGTTACCGATTACTTGTCTAAATCAGTGGTTCTCAAACTTTTTGGTGTCATGGCGTCCCAAAATATTATACGATGGATACTGATTGAATGTTTACTTGCTCTCACTCCCAGAAAGAGAAAGTATTGCGCTTGCGTCAAATATTAGAAATTGAGTTTTAACCGGAAATACATCTTTTGAGGTCTTCTGAGTACGAAAAATGTATTTTTTTTTTTTTTAGCAAATTTCTGTATGTGTGGGTGTCTCTGTGATGTGTGTGAATAAAAAATAACTCAACAACATAGAAATTGCAGGAAGCTCTCCAATTTGATATTCCTTTTAGGTACCACCATCACCGCATATATTTGACACGGAGTTATCGGGCAAAATCCAACCGGAAGTGCGACTTTACTGTCTGTATTGTTTTTTGTCATTTATACAGAAATACCTATCAATTTTATTTTAAACATTATCCTGCAAAAAATTATTTTTGGGAGGTTCTGAGGGAACAGTAGCGTTATACTCAACTCTAAACTATCACTTCAGTGCCATGTACAATATTGTACCATTTACATAATATTAATACACGTTTGAAACATTGATAGAATTACAAATGTGAAGATAATCGATTAACGAGTTAAAGTGCGACTTTATAGAACAAGGTTTTGATTTTTTGGAATTTTCTAGAAAACCGCAAAGATTTTCTTTAGACTTGGAACGGTCGCTGCATGGATGAAAACGTATCACTTATGTCTGAAACATTTTCTTTAAAGTGATATTGGAGGGATTTCATTGGTCTCCCAATAAACTGCACAAGCTTTGTTGGTTTTAACACAAGTCCGATCAGTCATACAACTTAACCCTTACCACCTCCATTTTATGGCCAGCCCAACTAAACATCGTAAACATTAGAATTTTAAAATAAATTTGTTAATTAAATTAGAAAAAAAAAACATTGTGAAAACGTTTCTAAGGGAGCAAATCCAATGCAACCGAAGCAAGTTATCCTTTTTAACTCATTCTTTTCTCTTTTCAAAAAAGTACAATTTGTTTTTCCGCCAAATATATTGTATAGTTTATTGAAATCTAAATATGAATAAATTTCTGTTGAGAAACACCACAAATTTCACTTTCTATTAATTTATTACTTTCTCTTACTCCTAGTAAGAGGAAGTATTGTAATCGTGTCAAATTTCGATATTGAGTTTTCCACCGGAATATCCGTTTTAGGTTCCACTGAGTCCTAAAAAAGTGGTTTTTATTAATGGTATTTGTGTGTGTGTGTGTGTGTGTTGTGGTTTGTGTGTGTGTGTGTGTGTGTGTGTGTATGTATGTATGTATGTATGTATGTATGTAGTATGTGAGTGACAGCATAGCTAAAAGAAAAATGTAGAAAGTTCAAATGATATTCCGTTTAGGATCACCATGGCTCCGACAGGGTCATCTGCAAAAATTCCTCAACCGGTAAGTACCATTTAATAGTGTTTTGTTTTTACGTTTTTGCGATTTTCTCAAAAATCGCTCCAAGCATTTTCTTCAAACTTGGTATGTCAACTACACATATTAACAGCTACAACTTTTATTTGAAACATTTCTCTGGGAAAATTCATTTAAGGGCACTTATGGGGGGGGGTTAGGTTTGCCTCTAAAGTCTATTTCAGTTTATTAGACAATTCTATCATCTAAATAATGTTAATTAAAATTAAATACGTTGTTGAAATTCCGAGTTTGAAAACAATTCGGATAACCGGAAGTGCGTTTACTAAATGATTTTTTTCACTTTTTCGCGATTTTCTCAAAACTGGCTCCGACGATTTTCTTGAAACAACTTATATAAACTAAACATACAAAGGTCTATAACTTTTATTTAAAACATTATTCTGGAAAAATTCATTTAAGGGCACTTTTAGGGGACGGGTGGGGTTACAGTTTCATCTAAAGTAGTGTCATAGTTGATTATACAATTCTATCATCCAAACAAAATTAATTAGAAATAAATAGTTGGCCAAAATTCCAAGTTTTAAGAAAATTTGTAAGCCGGAAGTGCGCTTTTACTCTACAGTTTTTTCAGTTTTCGTCGAATTTCGTTATATTTGGTACACAAACTATAACCTTTGTCAATTATAATTTTGGAACAGGAGTAAGAGAAAATTGTGTGAGTGTTTCACACCAGATTTTTTTTTTTATTGTTTCTGGGGAGGGACCAAGCCCTACGCTATCCAAAGCCCCTTTGAGCCCATGTAGCTACCCTAAAGATCGATCGGTGCCTTATCAGTGCACTGCCGGCCAGTCGCTACAGACAACACTGCCCATTATCACTGGACAATGAGGTTTCTAGGAAGAAAAAAATATAAGGGCAGCACTGGTCGAATGCAGACTCCAACCGGGATCTCCGCGTTACTAGTCCAGCGCGCTACCACTAAGCTAATCCCTTCGCTACAAATTTCACTTACAGCATAATATAAATTTAATTGACAAACTTTCTTCAAACTTGGGAAGTTTTTTTTTTTTGAAGTTTACTTGCCCATAATATTTACAGATTACATTACATTTGCTAGTTTTTTTTTGACGTAATCTGACTGAAACTTTCATGAAGGATGCAAAGGGAGTGTGAATGAAAAAATCTTTTTATTTTTTTCCGAATTCTGGGAGACCTCAAAACAAATATAGATACCTAATTTCGTCACGACTGCAATGCTTAACTGGTAAAGTGATAAAAAAATAGGTTTTCAGCTTGAAAAAGGATACTTTTCCCTCTTGATGAATTTCTGTAAAGTTCTAAACGATTAATATATTAAGTAAATTTACAAAAAATTATAGTTAACCAATATAGTAAATTTAAAAAAATGAATAAATAAATGCACAGGATTTATTTTTTGCTCAGACAATACTTGACAATTCTGTTAGTGCTCCAATAATTATGAATTAAAATCCAGTTTTGCATCGCTAGCTTTTTTCCCTTGCTACACCCTATCTGCGTATAATAGTGCATATAGATTTGTGATTACTATCCCCTCTCTCAATGGCCTCTATTTCCAATATGACTATTACACAACCATATATATGAAACAATAGAAACTATAATCCAGAGACAATATTGTCTCCTCTATTTATGTGTATTACGTAGTAATTAAAAAATCAACGATTTTGCTTTACAATGGATAAGCAAATACAAAAGCTTATTATACTCTAGGGATTTTATACTCGCCCCTAATACGATCCTTTTAATATTACACAGAAGGGATATATATATATATACCCATTGTGAACATACGTGGATATTCAGTTTTAATATATTGTTTGCTACTAAGCTAGCTTACTGTAAATTTTTAAGTGAATTTATTGTAACTGATCTCATCTTACTGCTGCAAGTGGATGTTTTATGACTGTGTCAGAATTTTTAAATTTAGTTAACAATTTAGTGAAATTATACTATAATTAGACAATAATTTAGTCAATTATACACGTTTTTAACTTGTTTATTGTTTCAAACTAATTGAATAAGAAATACTTTCTGTCTCTCTCTTTGTCTATCTCGTACTGCGCGTGCGTGAATGAGAATGTGTGTTTAACGTTTATGTTTGCGTCTCAAAGTCAATGAAGATACATTTTGTAAATTTCTTTTTCTTTTTGAAATTGTTCTTTTTACTTCCTTCTTACTCCTGGTAAAAGGAGGTATTGCAATCCTACCAAAGTTTTGGAAATTACGTTTCCACCGGTGTGAAAGACGACCTTCTCTTCCTCCTCTTAATGCACTCAAAAACCGTCTGTAAAATAGCACTTCCGGTAAACCGATTTTCTTTTAAGTTTGGAATTCTATCAATGCTTGTAATCTGGTTCTATCAATGCTTGTATCAATATTGTATGTTTGGTGAAACCATATATTTATATTGAAGTGGTACTTTAGAGGAAAACAGTTATGCTACTGCAGTAGCGTTAGCTACTGTTCCCCCAGGACACCCAAAAAATCTAATTTCACGTGAAAAAGTGTCAATTAAAAGTAAAGTATTTATAATGAGAAGTTTATACGGCAATGGCCAGAGAAGTTTTTAAAGGAAAAGAATTCTTTGTTGCTCTACGTTTCGAGTACCATTGGTGCCCTGTAAAAATTCAGGAGCTCTGTAAAAATTTATTGGAGAAAATACAGTATTTTACAGTATAGTAGTTAAGAAAAAAGTGCATAGATTTATAACAAAAAAAAAAATAAAAATTTAAATCAAAGAAATGTTAACAGAAGAAATTATAAAACAGAAGTGACAGTAAATTAAATAAAATGATATTAACAACAAGAGAAAATAAGACAGATAAAGATACCTTTAGGGCAGGAGAGGAGTGTACGTTGAGATTGAAATGAAGAGAGTAGTTTTTTAAAAATTTAAGAAAACTGTTAAAACGTGGAAGGGATAAGAAAAATGTTTGTAGTGAGGTTTTCATCTAAAGTGCTATTTCAGTTTATTAGACAATTCTGCCTTCTTAATATTGTTAATTAGAATTAAATATGTTGTTGAAATTCCGAGTTTGAAAAAAATTGAATAACCGGAAGTGCGTTTATTTTAACACTTTACTAAATGATTTTTTCACTTTTTCTCGATTTTCTCAAAAATGGCTCCAACGATTTTCTTGAAACTTCGTATATGAACTAAACATACAAAGATCTACATCTTTTATTTAAAACATTTCTCTGGGAAAATTCATTTAAGAGCACTTTTATGGGAGGGGTGGGGTTACAGCTTCCTCTAAATTGCTATCATAATTGATTATACAATTCTATCATGCAAACAAAATTATTTAGAAATAAATAGATGGCCAAAATTCCAAGTTTTAAGAAAATTAGTAAACCGGAAGTGCGCTTTTACTGAACTGTTTTTTCAATTTTCGACGAATTTCGTTAAATTTGGTACACAAACTATAACATTTGTTAATTATAATTTTGAGAACAGGAGTCAGAGAAAGTTGTGTGAGTGTTTCACAGCAGATTTTTTAGGGTTAGAAAAATATTGTTGTAAATTGAAGTTATGATTTCTTTGTCTTTTTTGAAATTGATAGAATTCGAATTCGGGTTATTGAAATCGAGGGCATGATTGAAAGTCAGAACATGTTTAGAGGGAGCAGTGCTGTCAATTTTTTTGTTAATGTCTAGTTCGTGTTGTCTTTGTCTTTTTTGTAAAAACTGTTTGGATTCAGCTATGTAGCAGGGCATTGCCGTTGGGTATAATACATTGATCTTTGTATATCGTATGTGTTTTGTTAGATTTTTCAATTGGGTCTTTAATTTTTGAGAAGATTTTTTTTAATTTAGTTTGTTGGTGGGAGGGAAACCTGTTCGGAGGTTGGGGATAAAGGTTTTGAGGATGTTATTGATTCTATTGGAAATAGGACTAATGAAGGTAAGGGGGAGGTTCAATGTTCGTGTTAGGTGGAATGTTTTGAGGGTAAAGTATTTCTGTGTGTAGATAGTATAGGAAGTTTAAAGAAAACCACGAAAAACTGAAAGAAACCATTCAGTAAAGACACATTTCCGGTTGATGGATTTTGCACCCGAAATGTTCGGGTCTGATGTTTGTCTGAGGTAGTGCTTAAATGGAATTCCAAGTTTGACCTCCCAGCTACTTTTCGTTTTTTTTTTTTTTTTTCTTAACACAGAAATACATGTAGACCATCTTGCTAACAACATTTTTTTTCATATTCAGGATACCCCTCAACATGTATTTCCGATGAAAACTCAATGTAGAAAATTTGGCAAGATCATAATACTTCCTCTTTACTATAGGAGTAAGAGAAAGTAAAAAATGTTTTTAGCAAATAATAACTGCGTGTGTGTGTTGTGTGAACAAAATATCTCAAAAAAAGAAAAGTCACAGTAACCTCAAATTTGTATTCCATTTAGTAGGTACTACCAATCGTTGCGATGCAGGCACGAAGATTTCTGGTAAAATCCATCAACCTGAAATGTGACTTTACTGATGGTTTTTTTTTTTTTTTTTTTTTTTCAGTTTTTCGTTCTTTAAACTTCTTATATTATATAAACACGTAATTAACTAATCACTTTTAATCGGCTATATAAACCTATCGCTATTATTTGTAACATTTTTCTGAAAAAAATTGTTTCAGGTGTTACTGAGCAATCTGAGACGTTAAAATTCAAATATGTGTTTGTTCAATATTAATGGCGCTCTGTACAATGTAATCACTTCTCTACCTGCCTGTGTTGATAGGTTGGCTACTTGTTGACTTCTTCCAGCCATCTCTGCATGTTTATGTCAGGACATATGAGAACAATTTGAAATTTAAAGAAAATTTGTCATTTTATATATAACCGGATTAAAAGGAGTAAGTCGTGTTTTCTTTTTTTTGAGAGACAAAAATAAAAAGATAATATAATAGCCCGATTTCTAATTATTTCAAAGTTATGGTCATATTTCAGGGTGGTTTACCACCCTGCGTAAGAGCGACCTCTGTGGTTATAAATAAAATAAAATACTCTACGTATAAAATAAAACAATATCCGAACCTTTAGGGGGAATCCCTTTGTAAATATAAAATTCAATTAAACTCTATACTGTAGAATTAAATTTAATAATCCCCTATATTGTAAAAAAAAGGAAAAAGGAAAATATTTACTTTCTATTCTCTTTTTAAACGTGACTTTTTTATTTTCTTTTATTTTTATAAAGGGAGAATTTATAATACGCTTCTGATTCAAAGTGAGCTATAAAAAAAACTATTATCAATTTTATTTGTGCATAAGATCAAGAGAAAAAATGAAATTTATAAATATTTTGTTATATTTCCTGTTGGTTATTGAAAGTTATTAGGTATAAAATTAAGTAAGAGAATTTTGATTCTTTATTTATTACTTTCTCTCACTCCTTGTTAGAGGAAGTATTGCGATCATGTCCGGAAATACATTTCATACGGTCACCTGAGCACGAAATTTTTTTTGTTTTGGTCAGTAAGTGTGTGTGAGCCAACAAAATATTTCAATATCGAAAAATTGCAGCAAGCTCAAAAAAACTTGGTATTCGATTTTGGTAATACTAAAAACGCATCTGGTAAGGGGACAATTTGGTACAAAAAAAATAAATCTATCAACCGGAAGTGTGGCTTTACTGAATCCATTTTTGCAGTTTATCGTAACTTTTTTTTAAAAAAAATGGCTCCAACGATTTTCTTTAAACTTCGTTTACTTTATAAATATCTATCAGTTTTATTTGTAACATTTTCCTAGGAAAAGTGATTTTTAGGGATTTCAGAAGGGGGGGGGGGCAGTAACATTAAACTTTCCTCTAAAGTAACTACTTCAATTCCCAAGCCAATTTTATGGTTCTACTACGTATATAATATTAATATACATTAGAAGAATAATTAATAGAATTCCAAATTTGAAGAAAATCCCCTAACCGGAAGTAAAACTCTACATAGTAGATTTTTGTGTTTTTGTTGTTGTAATTATCACGAAATTTACCATAACGATTTGTTTTAAACTTGGAATGCTATTTCAAAGATATAAATAAACCTATTAATTTTATTTGAAATCTTATTTAAGAAAAAACTTGATTTTAAACAGTCGTAGAATTTTTGTGGCGACAAATTTCAAATATATGGGGTTGGTTCAATGTTATTGGCGCGTTCTTCACTTCCGGTTGTTATATTGGTACTTGCCCTCCTCCCCCCCACGCCATCTCTTTATTAATATTAAGACAAATGAGCAAAATTTGAAGTTTAAAGATTAATTTGTCATTTTATAATAATTTTTTTTATTACAATTGTAAGGGAAATCGTGGTAGTGTCTATAATAATTTTTATTACTTATTGATTGCTTTCTCTTACTGGCTAGTATGATGAAATATTGCAATCGTGTCAACTTTTTAATTTTTTCAAATCAAAAATACATTTTTTTGTGGTCCTCTGGATATGAAAACAAAGTTGTTAACAAAACTGGGTATGTGTTTCTTTTTGTGCTGCCGTTTACTATGAGCATAATTTTATCGGACTCAGTGGACATCAATACATGTATTTCCGGTGGAAAAATCAATTTCGTAAATTTGACACGATCCCAATAATTGCATTTCCAAAGAGTGCGAGAAAGTATAAAACAAAGCTAAAAAAGATTTTAAGGTAATTCTGGGGGATAGTTGTCTGTTAGATTTCCTTGTAAAGTACACTTAAGTGTATATGGCTGAGCCATTGATTTCGGGCAATCAATTTTACCATTTAAAACCTTCAAAATAGTGCAAATTCCGATTTCAAACTTCTCACCTGGAGAATATTTAGTATTACAACAGGAAAACCGTCTTGTTAAATACCTAAATAAAACGAGGTTAACGGGTTTGTGTAGTGGGAAGTTTGTGGGATAGGAGAGTTAGAGGATTCAACTTTACTTCAGGACTTTAGAGTTAAACTTTGAGAAACAGTAGCGTAAAGCTAGTAGACTGGGACGGCGTGACAGACTAGGCTAGTTGAGTGTTGCCCTCTTGATGGTTGAAGTTATATATCTTTCATAAAACTCCCTCGCTTTTATGGTGGTCGAGCCTACCCGTGAATTCCCCACCCCCTCTTTGGTTCTGCTAGGGATAAATAACGCATTTTGACTTTGCTAAGGTGTAATGCTGAGAGGTAGTTGTAGTAGGAGGTACTGCTATATCTCTTTTGATGTCAAAGGTGACGTATAGGTGGATGTCGGTATGTCGGTTTGAGTCCTCCACAAGTGAATAGCCACAAGTCTGTAAATATTCTTCTGACTCTAAATTTCACAATCACTGTAATTATTCTTCTGACTCTAAATTTCACAACCATACTCTATATAACACTTCAGACATTCTTGCAGCCTTTCTGCTGATCTACTTGATATGCATCCTGAAAGAAAACCTGGATTGTTTTTATTTCTTCTCTTTAACACAGCTAATATACATTTTCGAATTTTCTATACGCCACACACACTTTATATTCTCTTGTAATAAATTGGAAATCTAATATGGATTCACAAAATTATTCACCAGTAATAGTAAACTGAATTATAAAGTTTATAAAAGCAAGCTGAATTATTTATAAGTTTATAAATCTGAAAGGATCTTTTTGTAGCTTAAAAATTTGCGTATTAAGATGAAATTAACTAATCCATTAATAAACTCTTAGAGAAAAGTGCCCACGTTTCCTTTTTCCTTTTCTTCAATTACAACATTTTTCATTCTTGTTTTTTTTTGTCCACACAAAGCGGAAAGTTGCACCTTCTACCAGTTATTGAAAGGAATACGAGGGAGACAAATATAGAATAAATTAGTTTCAGCAGCGCGGTGCCACTCCCGCCGCCAAAATGATTTCATTTTGCTAAAGAAAAATCAGTAGTCAACAAAAGTTTTCCTCTGTTAGTATCTCTCTGTCACTCTTCCTTTCCACTTTCTCTCTCACTCTCTCTTCCGTTTTTCCTGCAGAGATCTTAAATCTAATTGATTTGGTGGAGAGGGACAAAAACCTGCCGCGTGACCTGAAATTCATATCTAACCATTATTAAGAACTTAAGAAAAATAAGAAAAAGTTACATCATGGATTGACCTATATTTCACAAACAAAATCACAGGGTAAAATTATTGAAAATATACTATCATTTTAAAATTGATATAGAAAAAAAAATCCGGTGTGAAACACTCACTCGATTTGCTTTAAATTTGGAGTTTTTTCTAACATAAATATAGAAAGATGGGGGTGTAACATGCTAGCAAGAGCATCCTTGACTCAGAAAGTCATTTCAATGTAGACAGAAGACAGGAATTATAAAAATATAATGGGATCTGAATCAATAAAGATTCGTAGGATCCAAAAAACGATGCGAATCATTCAAGATTCGTAGGAAACTTCAAAGAACTAAGAATCAAACATTAGTTACTCCCTACCTAGGCCAAACTAGGAAGGGATAATTGTACATATATATAAATATATACAGCCGAGCTAGCCCTAGGGAGAAGAGTTCAGAAGAGTTAGCGACACCAGTCAGTCAACATCATTCTACTTACTTTCTAATTTTCAACCAGTCTGTCTCTCTCTAAATTATTTTCTCACTAACTTATACTCTAATATCATTCAACAGTGTAAAATCATTGCAGTTTGTATTTCTAATAATTCATTATATCAGTGTTCTACAATTCTACTAGTTTATTTCTTTCACTTTCCTAAATTATCTTCTATTTTCTCTCCTTGGAAATTTAACGCTACAAAATTCCGCAATATTGTCTAAGATCAATAGTTTTCCAGAAAAATGTTTCAAATAAAAGTCTTAGGCATTTATGTATGTAAATAAACATACGAAACTGATAGAATATCGTTGGAGCCACTTTTGTACATTAGATTTGCACTTCCAGATGATAGATATTGCCCGAAACTTTGGTGTCAGATGCGGTGGCAGGTAGTACCTAAACAGAATAACAAATTTGCGCTTCTTGTGATTACTTTTGTTTGTGAGATATTTGGTTCACACACACACAGACACACCCAATCTATTAGCTGAAAATATTTTCTTCATACTCTGGAGAAACATTTCTTCATACCCTCCAAAACATGTATTTCCAGTGAAAACTCGATTTTGAAAATTTAGTAGGAGACTACCTCCTTACTCAAGGAGTGAGAGAAAGACTACCTCCTTTCTAAGGGGAGTGAGAGAAAGTAACGTCATTAAATCTGGGAAAGAGCAAGTCATGTAATTGTTTCGCATCTGTTTTTATTTTATTTTGTTTGTATTTTTAATTAATTATTTTACAGCTGTTGCTATTTAAGACAAATAGAGGACATTTGTTTTTCTATCGTTGAGAATACAAAGATCACGTATCCGTGAACCTCTCTTTGCCACTTCACTCAAACACCATCTTACCTGACCTTTATCTATTATTGCACCACCATTATACCTTTAAAACTAATTATTGGCAACTTAACACCTGAGAATACCACATTGTCACCTTTGACCTCAATTTTGTTTTGTTTTTGTTTTTGTTTAAATTCATTTAATTATTTTCTTTTTTCTATTACATTCTATGCTATTTATTCGCCATTTTCTTTTGTTTTCAATAGAATTTCACTATACCATTTTTTAGGAGGGGTTAGAGATTGTGTTTTTAATTTTCCTTTCTTTTATTAATGTTGGTTTCGATTCTTTATTGTACTCGTGTCCAATTTTCGATTCGAGTTTGAGCTGGAAATATAGTTACCAGGACCTCTGAGTTTGGAAAAGTGTTTTTTTTT